>BQNB010080319.1:4865-25607 GCA_026074375.1 Tanacetum coccineum
AGGTGAGAGGGAAGTAAATTGTTGTTAAATAAAAATCAAGAAACAAATAGATTAAGACTAAGATACAAGTTGCTAGACACTTTTTCTTGACCGTTACCATGATAAAGACATAACTATTTACAACATCTTGATCATTGATCAAAAACAACAACCTAAGTTGGCGTTCCCGTAACGGTCAACTTCCCAATCATCCCAAAACTTTTCCATACTCTACAAGCCAAGTAGCGATATCTTCCACTTTGTACAATACTCTACATCGTTGATTTTTTAGACGTATCAACGAATAATCGATCCTTCGTGTAATTCCTTCGGTAATGTTCTTTGCGAAATGATTATCTTTAAACTTTCTTTCTCTCTCTTTTTTTTGCTAACTATACATCAAATCTCGGTGTATTTTCACCATATTCACGATCATAACAATTTCAGATAATTCCTTCGATAGTTCTTCGTTCTTCGGATTCACCATTAGTTGTGACGGTAGTAAAATCACATGAGTTTTGACTACTAATATACATTCCCATTTGCAATGTGCAAATTTCCAACCGCACCAAAGATAGAAAATGACACAAGACTCGGGAAATACAAACTTTACACTTTAAGCAACTAGCAACTGTAAATTAAACTTAATCTAACAGGGTAGGTTAAGGTGTAAGGGTGTAACGAAACAAATAGTTGGTGTAATTCCTAAAGGATTGGCTCTACGGGTTGTTCTAGTGGATCATCACTCTAAAGATGAGAGTGGAAAAGGGTTTAAACTGGAGGTTAACTAACCGGTGTAGTTAGTTAATAAGCAACATGTAAAGGCGATTTGGGTGTAATCCTAAAATTTACCAATTTAAACAAGTTACTCCATCTAAATCCATAGTACTTATCATTGCGGTCTCGAGTGATATACCAAGCCAAGTTCTAAAGTCTACAACATCACCGGCACACTCATATTTTGTGGAATTTGGGTAAACATTTGGAAACGAAAAGGCTAAATCCTCACAATATCTAACAAGGGTTATTGTGTGCGAGTTATGTAACATGTAATTTCACAAAAGTATGCTTGAAAAAAAATTAAATTTAAGCATAGTTTAAGCATTTTAATGTGAAAAATAAGACAAATAAACATTCTAATTCCATCCCCCCACTTGAATTATACAACGTCCTCGTTGTATATATATAAAACACTAAATACGGTAATTTAAAAAGAATTAGAATGAGAAACTCCCCTGATAATTGCTCGGTAGATTTTTCAAGTTGCATTTATGAGCAAGATTGTGTTGAACATCCGCCTTTTAGTTTCAAGACTCCAACACTTCAAGATCTCCAGATATTAAAATTCTCCACCAATATTCATTGATATTTCTTTCACGAGGTCTTGTAGAAAATATAGGAAGAACATGTGTATTCCTATCTTGGTACCTACGGTTAATTTAAATTGAACTAAACAAAATAATTACGGGTCAGTCTGGTGGATACGACGTATCAGATGAATGAATATGCCGTATTCAAAATCTAACAATAATGTTTTTAAAGTGCAAAAAATAAAGACTGACAACGTCCAGACAATCAATACGTCATATGGTATGGAACGGATACGCCGTATTGATGTCTGGGAAGACAAACTCGATAACAAAATTAAATAGCATTTTGGGTTGTCTCCCGGGAAGCACTTTTGTTTATAGTGAATTCTTTAAGTTATACTTGTCTTTAGCTTCTCTTCATTCAGCTTTAGTCACCATCCATCCTTCGTCCATAATCTGAAAGATTTCATGGTAAGCTCGGCATGCCTTTTTTCTTGTAACAGTAAGATCATCGTATTCGTCTTCTTTTACAGCAACATACTCTTCATAATCATTGAACGAATATTTGATCATCATATATCTCCTTATATTGCACACCGGTAGCTCGTGGACTTCACATAATTCTTCACTCTTATTATGTTCATGATTTATCTCATAAGCATCATCGTGGTTTGAATAAGTATTCCATCGCCTATTTTGTTCGTAACATGACCCATCATCATCTTCTTTGATAAATCCTTCCATGAAGCTTTGTTTCTTAAAGCCTCATCTTTAAGTTTACTATCTTCTAAAGCTTCGTACCATTCGTAATACTGATAATGGAGTTGGTTTTCAATAATGTAAGTTCTGGGTAAATTTCCTCCATTACAGTATCCATCGTCCTTCCAACTACATGTTGGCCAATCCGAACACCCAGTCTTATAGTTGAAAGGATTGCAAGTATGTTTAACTAGTGTGGGTTTGGTCCAAACTTCGGTGTTAGTCCATGGCTTCTCATCGACCTATGGTACGTCCTTGTTTCATTCATAGATCCAATCATTCATGCAATATTCATAGGTCTTGAATCCTATAATATCATTTGTAAGTAAATTTGGATCGACTTTGAGAAGATAGTTAAATTCCTTAAATGCTGAACAGAGAGGTGTCTCGTAATCAAATATATTAGTGTCGATCCTAAAGACTTTAGCAACATCATCTTCATCATCAAAAGATTCCTCATCAGTGAGCTCTACTTCATCATCTCCTCTGGTCTAGTAAATCCATAATGCTTTCATAGTACAATGATCTATTGTCTTGTAGTTGAAAATTTTTGATCCTAACCATTTAATAAATGCAACATCAGATGGATCATACCCTATATCATCATCCGCTTCTTATTCCGAATCATCATCCATTTTTGAGTCACATGGGATGTTAGCAACTTTAACTTCATATGTGAATAAGTCATCATCCATTTCGCTTAATCAACTGGCTTCATTGTTGAAAACTTCAAGTGGTGTATCACAAGTGAGCGGAACATCTTCGACCTTAACATCCTTAATTTTCACGAACTCTCCTTTGATAACCTTTTTCATTCTTACAGAAAAATACCCAAAAAATTATCAGTAGAACCAGCGGAGAAAGGTATATAAAAAAACTGGGCTACAAGTTCAAGAATGGAAAAGAACTTTATCAGACGACCAATACGCCGTATCCAATGGAAGTAGATACGCCGTATTAATCAGTTGAATGAATATGCTATATTGGACAGAGAACTGGATACGCCGTATCCAATGGAAGTGGATACGCCATATTTAGCTACCGACCAGAACAGTGTAGTAAGAAAACCAATTAGATACGTAAATAATTAAACACACATATATACAAGCAAACAATTATAGATAAATATACAAAATTTACAGAATATACAAGAATATATACTAATCTAAATTACACTAATCCTAAGGGTTAGACCTAATCTATTGTTAAAAACCAAAATATCTAATAAAAATCAAGATTAATTTTCACTCCTCGGCAGCGGCGCCAAAAACTTGATTGTGTCGTTGTGTGGTGTATATTTTATTGATTCAAGTTTTAAATTTATATTTTGCCGACTAAACCAAAAACAACACTTTAACGGGCAGTGTACCCGATTGGTAGTAGTTTCGTGGTAAGTAGGGTGTCGAACACTTGAAGCGAGGTTAAATGTATCAATTTAATTAATATATTAGTTATCTAATCTATGTTAATTCTACTCTATTCTAAACCTATGTCAGTCCTAGTTCCTAATTCTAACGGGAAAAAGGGATTTTCAGCCTGAGAGACTGGCACGGTTTGGTTGGTGACTACAATCAATTCAAGGCACTTTAACCCACGCAAGCTAATTAACAAAAGATAAAAGAGCGGTCGAGCCAAATATAAGAAAACTGTATTAACCATTATTAATCCGATTAGAAAGTTGGTTTGTTTATTAAGTGCAATGATTTCTTCTCTCGAGGTGGCATATCATTCTTAAGACTTAGGCGTTACATCATCCTAAGACCTAGACACATTAATTCTGTCACAATTAAAGCATCCGCATAAAGCATCCTTATTTGCTGATTATAATCTATCTTAGGGATTAAAGCAATGGTGATCTTGTTAAACCCTAGCTCATAGAGACTTTACCCACTTACCGCTTAATGGTAATTTATACACTAGTAGTCCACTTGTCCAACTATCCAATGGAATCAGAACGTTATTTGTTGAATTATCTAGGTTCACCTGCTAGTCAACACGATCAATAAACCATTGGCAATATCCAATTAACTAGTTAAGCCCGAAGCGTATCCTAGACACAGACTTAGAAGGACAATATTTGTGTAACTATATGTAACTATTATTCTAGATGTATAAATTACTATATGGAGAGCTATCCCAGACTCTAGATTACTTGGTACGTACACTAGAATCAGTTGATTGATAGGTGCATACAAAAGGCGTAAACAAGTATAATTGATAAACATAAAAAAGCTACAAAGATAATTCAAGAAATCAAGATAAACAAATACCCCCAAACATTCAATCTCATAATAATGGCTTAATACCCTAAGTATTAGCCTTCAAATGTATAATAACTACAAAGAGTAATTATTTAGCCAAGGTAAATAACGAAGTTAAGAATTATACCAAAACTAAACGATTACTAAAGCTATAGGAATTACACGTCTGTCTCATATGGAATTTGATAACGTGCTCGACCTCTTCGGCTCTGTTTCTCATCTGAAGAAACGACTTTATAGTTTAGGTATCCGAGAAGATGACTTTAGCACACTTAAAAACTAATTTCTTAAGTTTTGTAATTTATAGGGTCAGGAAGTAGGTTCGATACGGGGGTTCAAGGAATTGGATCGGCGTTTTAGGGATTTCTTGTATAGGGACACGCTTGATATCTTCCAGAATATTATATTCATTCCATATCTTGAATACGGCGTATTGAGTCTCTCTGGATACGGCGTATTGAGCTTTATCCTTTGTGGTCTTTGGTGAGTGCAGGCACGGATACGCAGTATCTTCCTTGATAGATACGGCGTATTGGTCTTCAAAATATCTTCATTTAAGCTTCAGAATGCGTGCCTTTTCCTATCTTTCACCAATTACTCCATAATTACCGCAATTCTCAAATACAAACAATTAAGTAACAATTCTTTGCAATAACTATACAAAATGGGTTAATAACATGGGATAAATGATGTAATAAAACAGACGTTATTTAATGTCATCAGTATAATTCCATACGACTCTTTCACGAGTCATACAAGGATTTTTCCAACATGGGAGGACGGTTTTCGGTACCAGCAATTATCATAAACTCTGCTAATGTTGTTATTTTGAATTGATTGATTGAATGAGAAAAGATAACCTTTTGATTGTTTAATGATTAGAGGTTGTTGTGTTAAATTGTTGTTTGTATTAAGTGAATGAGTCTTAAGATTACACGGAATTTTACAATTCTTGATAAAATAGAGAAAATAATTAAATACTTCACGGGATTTTACAAATCACAGAAAAACCGTATAAATCTCCAAGTGTAATGTATAAATCACCTTAAGAAAAATGTATAAATCTCCTTCAGAAGTGGTATCAATCGCCGGTTTATGATATAAATTATAAATCGCTGTCTACACTAGGGTATAAATCTCCGTCTATACTTGCGTATAAATCGCCATCTTCACTCGTGTATAAATCGGCGTCTACACTCGCGTATAAATTGCCGTTAGTTGGAGATGTATAAATCGCCGGTAATAGGTGATGTATAATCGTCAAAACCAAAAGCATATAAATCGCCGTATACTAGAACATGTATAAATCGCCAAATTCAACAACGTATAAATCACTGAATTCAACACGTATAAATCGCCGTACCAGATTACGTATAAATCACCGTATTCAAAAACGGAAACACCACTTTTTTCAAATCACTTAAAGACACAAATTTTGACGTTTTGCTTGATTTTTCTTGTACTTCTTTCTATACTAAGACTAGGAGAACCTTAAAAACACAAACTTTATGGTTTATAACACAAAAAAAATTGAAATCAAGATTCTTATACAAAAACCCTTTTCGAACCAAAAAAATACCAAAAGATGAACTTTTTTGAGTTTTTCTAAAGATTTTCTTATACTACTAACCTATTCTAAGATAACCAATGAAGAAACTTGAGAGCTTTATGGTTTTAAACCCACAAAAGATGAGGATCTCTTACTTGAGTTCAAACCAAAACACACGCCTAAACAATAAAGAAAAACGCACACAACACCAAGCTAAATCACCCCATGGCTCTTGATACCAATTGTAGAATATATGTTTTATCTAATCTCACAATCAAATAACAAATAACTAGAGAGAGAAAGTGGAAGGATGAACACTTAGAGAGAGAAAGGAAGAGAGAATATTAGATTAGGTGAAATATGAGAAAGTGAATAACCAACCCTCTCCAAGGTGTGGAGAAGGGTATTTATACTAGCCTAAGGCTAGCCACTATGAGGCCTTGTGGGCTTTTTATAGGCTTTGGCCCGTTTACCTTATCAAGGTTCTAAAAACTATACTACAAGCCTATCTTATGGTATTATGGAAGTGAACAATTCTTTTCGTATTCCTAACAATTATGATCAACGGCCTCATATAGCATAAGAAACTCTTAATCTATTACAAATTAAACATTTAAAAGTCAGTTATGATCTGTTATCCCACTAGTTTAATCCATTATACAACAATAATCTTTACCAATATGCTAGAAAATAATAAGAAAACTTAGAGAGAGAAAGTAGAGAGAAAAAAAGAAAGGAAGATTAGATTAGAGAGTTGGTGGATTACAAGTGATAGAAATGTAACCAACACCCTTCACCAAGTGTGGTGAAGGAATACTTATACCCATGCCTTGCTAGGTGGCGCTTGGGCTTTCTAAACGGGTCGGGCTTGGTTTAACTTGGGCTTTGAGCCCAAAACATAGACAATATTATATTATAATCCAAGCCCGTTGAACCCAACTAGCCTACAATACAAGACCTAGTTTGACTTTCTAAGGCCGATAACATTCTTGTTTGACTTAATATAATTAAGGCTAACAATCTCCTCCAATGTTGAGGTCTCTTTCTTCAAACTCCTCTGTCCCACTGATGATATTAAAGATATGACGTTTGACGTTTATGCTTTGCCTTGTTATGGTCTTGTCTTGTTTGTAATGGCTTTGTTCATCCATGCTTTGTGATCTTGATTTTGAGCCTTTATCTTTTGACTTTGAATTCTTGAGATCGTTATCTTGCATCATCTCCTTGACTTGAATCATCTTGATTTGACTTCCTTGATCAACTTGTGCTCTTGACCAACATGCTCATACTTGTTACATTCTTGTTTGACATATGTGATTATAAGTCTAACAATCTCCCCAATTGATGATTCTTTATTTGACTTTGAGGCTCTTTGATGGTGGGGAAGATTAGAATCAACTATCTTGATGTTGAATGATTGACTTTGAAAGCTTGAGTAAGAGCATGTGGTTTATGAATCCGACTTCGCTGGAATGAGGCTGCAACACTGTCGTCTAAACCTGAAATAAGACAGTTAGCAATAAAAGATGAATATGGCTTTGTCATTCATCTTGAGTTCGGTTGCATTAACCTCCGGTTTCCCGTTTTATAGTATAAATACTATACATGTGATCAGGTAGATTCAAAGAATCTCCTTGACAGGGTTTCCAGCTCAAAGCGTAGGATCTTCTAACACAGATGTATTAGATTCACCATGCTTGCTAGTTCTCATTACCGGAACATCTCAAAGCAGACAACACGGTAAGAGTGAATCAGATAGTTACTATCTTTCTGATTAAGTCGTCAATTCATTTACTGGACCAAAATTGATATCCAGTTATCACAAGCTTGATTCATGTAGAATCTTGCAAGTCACCTACCATGAGCTTGTTTGATGTTGGCTCAAGCAGGATTTCCATCTTCACTGTGAATACTTAAGTATCACTCAGATGTTCTGGCAAGATCTCAAGGATAATGCGTAGGACTCTTTGTTACAACTTGTGAACTTTATGGTGTTCAACAAGTGTATTTTGACATTGTGTCCTAATGAGATTTATAATTTGATCTCTTCTTGGCTCTAGACTCGATTTGTGCACTTTTGGTTTTAGTAATCAGAGGCTAGAGCAGATTGCCACCTATTCAATATTAACACTCTCGGAGTGAGATGTCAATAGATAACGTGTGTATCTTCGTGACAAATGAGACAAGTTTCTTTTGAGAGAAACTCGAATGGCTGGGAAGGGTTGTGCATTGCATCACTGGGTCCATGATGTCGTCTTCAATATCAACAATCATCTTTGTGATTTTGATAGATTATGTATTTGACCCCGGTCTCTTTTTGCCTAAGTTATGTGGAGGGCTTTCTTTCTTTTCACCCTTTATCCAACACACTTCTCTTTTTTTCATTTTCTTTCAACACCTTCATTGCTTACACAAGACGTCATTACTAACACCTGTTGTGATTTTCCAGTGTTAGCCTCAAATCTTAGTCGGCATTCATTCCCTTATAATCATCATCTCCAATCATACACTTAAGGACTGCTATTTCTAACATTATGGATGTGTCCTGGTAGATCCTCCGGTTCTGGTTGGATCGTAGGACTTATTACTAACCTAACAACCTATGTCTTCTAGATTCGTCATGATTTTAAACTAGTTGTTGGGTAATGAGAGGTCGAACCATATAAACTTTTTCTGACTTTGTTTTTTTCTAACTACTCCCCCTACACATGTGCTTTGATAGCTCGAAATTGTTTATGCAATTGAAGGAAAGAGTTGCACTTAAGAGTCTTAAAGATAAATTCGTCATTTACAAACATATTTTGTAATCACATTTTCACCCAGTATTTTATATAAATAAACACTTTGTATTTGAAATACCAATTAAGTAAAAATTTTTGACATGAAAAATTCATGTGTTAGAAAAAAATTTATTCCACGATATTCAATGAATTCAGATTCTGATATTCACCTTCAACAGTATATGTGGGATTCCATTTTATTTATTTAAAACTTGACATTGGATTGATAACATTGATATGACACCACAAATGTTGAAGACGGAGTGGTAAGATGCCTTAGTGAACAGTGTATGTTAATAATTGAAATTTAAGTTTCCACATTATTAATTTCACAGAAGTGTTTGGATAACATAAAACATTGACTTTTATGAGATGTATCCGACACATTAAAAGGGCTTTGTATCAAAAAGCTCCCCCCTCAGAATTGGGATTTAACATAAAATGACATTCAAAACGTACTACAATTCTTTGAAAAAATTATTCGAGGAAGGGAGGCTCTTGATTTGCTATAGTGTTGAACACACTAATTTTATCAAATACACTTTTTTTGGAAAAATACCACAAATTATTTTGAAGACAATGTTGAAATGAACAGATTCTTTTTGAAAAATTGGTTGTTCACAACTATTATAAAAACAATGATTGATAGAAGGACTTCGCTTCTTTCTATGTAGTGAAAGCGCACTGAAGCTTGTACACTTCACCTTTAACATTAAAGACCGAGTTATGCACTGAAATGTCATAAGTCATGGAGAAAAATTTAGAATATGAACATGTTTTTGAAAGCATTTGAAACTCATGTTGGAACTTCATTTACACGACTGTGGTGATGTTAATCAACATTTTCTAGGTAGTAAATGTTATCGATTCCAAGAGACTTGTCGACCGATAGATTATTTTTGGTATTTTTGAATTTTTTCTGATTTTTATTTTGTTTTCTAAGGTTTTATATTTTTCTATTTTTCTTTTTCATAAATTTTTTTATAAATAAAAAATAAAGAGAGAAAATAAGTATTTAATAAATCGATGTTTCCATTGACATTAGCAGTGACAGTTGTAGCTAGAGTTGAAGTGGATGAAGTTGAATCAGGTTGTTGTTGACGTTTATTTGATGCATCAGCAGCATGTACAGCGGAAGACTTTGACACAACAAGAGAAGTTCCATTGAGTAATTCACTGAACATCGGACTATATAGCAATTCTAGCTTATTTGACGTTGTTACTGTCTCAGCAATTTGAGGAACATTTTCTTGACTTTGTGGACCGGGACTTAAACTGTCTTGTTCAAGTACCGTTGTTGAACATTGTAGACCGGGTGGGGGTAAGAACTGACGTGATCTGACCCATTCTGAGGCAATTCATCAAAGTTAACCTGAATTGTTTCACTATCATTCTTAGTTCTCTTGTTAATATCCTGTAAGCTTTGACTGAGTAGATATTCCAACAAAAATACATTGAATAACCTTTTTCCTTTCTCATTTTATCAAGATTTTCACCATCTCTGACGATGTCGATTTGTGTAGCAAAGAGATAACAATATGGAAAGAACTTGACTGACGGTTTCCGGGCTTTGATGAAATGATAAGGTGTTTTTATCATGTCGAGGAAATTACAATTGTGAACGTATTTTGAGGTAAAAATATGCTGTGCAATTGCTTCAGCCCTGAAGAACAAAGGAACTTTAGTGGACGATTAGCATTGTCTCGCGCAGCTCAACAAGAGTACTGGTTTTCCGTCTTTCGACAACGCAATTTTGTTCAGGTGTTCGAGCAGTTGACGGTTTTCGGGTCTTATTCACTCCTTTTTGCAAAGTATGCTATGATGGAGTTTTATTAAGAAATTCCGTGCCTTTTTCAGTTCAGAACTGTTGTAACTTGAGCATGAAGTCCTCTTTGGACAAGTGCTGTGAGGAAATCAATGAGTAACTCCAGGTTTTTCGTTCTTTTGGGACCATACAAGAAGTGAGTCAGGTATTATTCGGGTCAGTAGTCATAATCTATTTCCCGAAGAACATACTTACTTTCCATTAATGCTTTCTTCTCGCATTGACCTATAAGTCCATGTGTTGTTGAAGTTTAACCACTGTCTTTTTGAGCTCGGGTTAGTCTTAGTGTGAAAAGATCTTTCCTTTTGCTTTCCCCAGCTCACAGAATAGTAACACAGATGATCTTTGACGAATTCTCAAACTTTGGAATGGCCATTCAAAATATTATTAGTTAGGAAAGCAAGTGATGGTGTCGACAGTTATATATGAGATAGAAGGCGATGACATAACCATGGCTTAAGCACGACTGTTGCTTTAGCCATTAAGCAAATTGGATTGGGAGTTGTTGGTCACTTGGAAAGTAAATGGAATACATATCTGTGCCACACGAGAAACCTTTGTGGGCTAGAAGATAATTTCCCTCAAATCACGGTATAACATATAGACTTCGAAAAGCTACTTCCATAATCCGAATCACAGAATTGACCAACGCGAGAAATAAAAGGTGATTATGCCAATTCGAACGTAATAATCCTCCCTTTGTTTTTGATAGTATTTGTTCCTTGAACCTGATCTCCATTAGACCTAAGAATTGCACTGCAATCTTGACTCAGTTTTTTCACCTAACTTCATACATTTCCAGAAATTTCCTCCAAAAATTCAGTAGTTAGTAGTTTGAAGGATTTTCCGGTCATGTACTTTGAGCACCAGAGTCGAACGAATGTATAGAAATGATCTAATAGCAGAGATGCACAAAAAAAGAATTAGAAGACAAAGGAGTATTAGACACAGTGGATACACCTCCTAGGAGTCTTATGTTCTAAAATATTAGTATGTTTAGTGCATTTCCTTTGAGGCATACTAATGCTTAGGGTTAAACATTTCCTTTTTGAGACTTAGGTTTCCAATTGTATCCGGATGGAGTATACTTAGGATACCACCAACTGCATGTCTTACTAACTTGCTCATATAACTTCCTAGTTATGTTTCTAGATTTCTTGAAAGTAGAGTCTGTTGTAACGGTTTTCTTACTGAATGTTGCAACAGATTGGTTCACATTATGGTTGGGTTCTCTAGTACTAACAGGCACAGCCATTGGTTGTCTAGTCCTAGAATTTACGCCATTGATCTAAGTAGAACATCTTAAATCATGATTGTCATTCAGCAGCCATATTTTCCACAAGTAAACAAACAAGTTAACATTCGAGGTCTTAGCATTCAAACTGTCATTACACGCAGTTACAAACATTTTATTATTAGAAAACTTAAAATGCCTACGGTGGTCTTCTACATTTTGCCTTTTCTCTTGACTATTGTTAGGCATGACTCTATCCTCCAGTTGATTGCTCTTAAGCTGTGGTTTGCTAACACTAGTAGTGGGAATTACTCCTGTAGAGAAAGACGCGTGCTTGTTAGTTTTCCTAATGTCTTAAGGCAACCGTTGTGTTCTAGTTTGATTAGGCTTTGTGTTCACTTTATACATTCCCCATCACCATTTGTGTTCTTGACAAATGTGCAGACAATTCTGAGGCAAAATCTGTGCAGTGACTGGATTTGAAAAATCATTAGAACACATTTTGTGTGGTTAACTGGCTTTGACTTGAGAAATCATTCTTTGCAAGAGAATCTGGAAAATATTGGTTTACCTAAATGATTGTCTTTGACTTTTAAAAGCATTCGTAGTCGAATAACCGATGATTTTTCAACTTAGTTTCCAAAGAATTTTCCCTTTCATCTTTTCTATGAGTTTTTTCAACTCACTTATTGCAATTCCTTTGTCTTGTAATTGAGCTTTCAAGTCTTGAATTTCAAAATACTGTTCACGTTCTTTCAGAAATACGTTTGACTGATTTTCTTTGAAAGATTTGTCATTTTTTATCTTTTCTTTACACTGTTGTAAATTAAAGTTCAAGATTAATCGCGATGTTTTCTGAAGAGCTTCAAACCTCTTTGACATTTGTTCTACTTTTGAAAGCTCTTTTTCAAGATGTTCACATTTTTCCCAGGTTTCTACGTAATCACATTGCAAATTAGTAAATTCATCCAGATCAGTGTACACACCAAGTATTGCATTCATGTGATCAGCATAGTAATATTCCCTTGAAAGTCGGTCGATTTCATTTAAAAACTGTGTTTTTTGAGTTTCTAGTTGAGATTTGAGAGTGTCTACTTCATGTTCAAGAGAATTAAAGTATCTCAAATCAGCAACCATTTCCTCGTTCAAACACAAGTGAAAATTTTCTAAGTCCGCATTGAGTCTGCTAATTTGGGGGCCAAAATTTCCTTCTATTGTGTTTTGAATGAAAGGATCGATGTTACCAAAATATGTTCTTTTGCATTGTTTTGTTTGCAACTTCCACATCCGTCAAAAAATCGTGACAACTCCTTTATAATCTGAAAATTCGATTTAGAGCATTTACACTTTTGATCCTAAGGAATGGAAATTCATCCATTCTTTTTTACTAACAAATATGTTTGTTTACAAAATACTCTTGGAAAATTCCTTATTAAAGATGTTGACACATCTTTGACGTTTTATGGAAATAGTTTGTTCAGCCAACCTTTTCCCGTTAGAACGAACAAATCATAAAGATTATTCAACTGATCATAATCAAACGGTCTAATTAAATCGCTTAATTTTGATCGATGTTCTTTTTCAAGACGAATCGTTTCATCAGATTCAGGGGCTAACATTAACGCAAGATTATCATTATAACAACCTATATCATACAGACGAGGATCGCTCTTTGAGCTTTCTTGAGGAACTCGGATTTGCAAAACTCGTTTTACAATTACGATTAAGCATATTCATTGTTTGACAGATTGGGCCGTTTTAAATACAATATCATTATCAAAACCTGAAATGAATTTCCTAAAGCAATAAAATTATCAATTTCCTTGTCTTCACGAGTTTTTTAAAGCTTAATCCTGAGCCTCCTTTGCTCTTACATATGGATATGGTTTACTCTGATGTGCACAAAGCTCCTTTTTTCATAATCCTGAAATCGTTGGTTTAAATCATTTATTTTTGAGTATATGTTATTTAGATGATTTTTAAAATCGATTTTTGAAGTGACATTAAATCTCCTTTTGCTTTGGCACAATTAATTTCCACCTTGACGCATAATTCACATCATGATATCTATCAAGTTCCGCTAGAACGCTGTAAGGTCCTTTAAACATCAACCTGATTAGTCTTGGACCGTCATGTTTGCTTCTTTGAAATGGTTATTTGATGATTTAAAACTTTTATGCTTAGTTTTTGAAATCCCAATTTCACCTTTAATTTATCCAACTAACTCCTTGGTTTGATGATTCCAAAAATTTATTTCGGTTTTTGCTATCATCAATTTCACATATTAGTTTCCTGAATTAAAGGAAGGCAAGCAAATCACAGTTCTTGATCAAGATCATCATTTCATCCTGGTCCATCCAGAGCTCTAAACATAACATATATCCATTGATCAATAGTGAATATTGGTGTCCAAGCCTTGTTCCGTCAGATATATGTCATTGACGTAGATTCAAGTTGCTCAAGATGTTCATTTCATGGCAAACACATTAATATGTCAAATTGTGTTTTGTTACCTTATGCAATATGGCTCATCGATCAAATATTGGTCCAGAAATTGTCAACTGATCTTATTAACCTCATAAATCTGATGCCATGAACATCTAATGAGCTCCAAATTCTTGTCTCAGACTCATCAACAGTACAACCTTCTAATCATCTTGTTCTGCATTCAACTGAAAGCCCAGCATCATCTTGTTTTTACACAATAACATCTTTTCCTTGTGATAAGCTGCATCCTTTACTCATTTCGGTTTCTGACATTCCCTTGATACATGCCCATATTCCTTACAGTTGTAACACTGAATCCCAGACTTCTGCACTACCGGAGTACCGACACTTTCCCTAGCCCCAGCAACATTAACTGCCCTCTGATTATCATACCCAGTTCCTCTGTTGATTCTTGGAGAATTATCTTGATTAGCTTGACTGGTGTTTGATGAAGTTCGAAGGTTGTTGTTGGTAGGTTTGTAGATTTTCTTGAACGAGAGAGAAATTAAAGCCATGAGTTTGTCAATCTCCTTTTCCTTTGACATTTCCTCATCTTCAGTAACCGTAGCAGGTTCTGGATCATAAGTAGAGCAAAGAGGTAAACAATTGCTTTTCCTCTGTTTCTGGTAGACTGTAGTCGATCTGGTGGAGGGAAATAACAGAGTGATTTGAGTAGTATGGTTTTGATGATGTAAACTGTTGTTTGTTGAGAACAAGTTCAAGTGATTAGCAGTACATGCTAGTCTTTCAGTTTCCTTATCTCATTGACTTCATTTTGGTGTTCTCAGAATGTCATAAATCATGTGATAGGATACAATCTTCAGCTCTTGACTCTGCCTAACAAGTTCACAACCTTTGCCATTCTGGGTTGTAGATGAAGTAAGAACTGGAATTCACTAGATGATTTGAAACATACACTGATTTCGGACAAGCTCATTCATCATCTTGTAAAACCGTGAGTAATACGATTCAAGTGATTCACCATCCCGTGATGTGAATTTTCCAAACTCCCAATATAAATTGGTTTCAAGATCTTGAACATTGATTGATTCACCTTGTTTCAACCTTTCAATGGCTTTCCACATTTCACATGCATTCGGACAAGCATCAACTGTGGAGTAGATATCGTTATCTATCCCTGTGAGAATGATCTGAACGGCTTCAGCTTCAGCATTCAGTTGATCTCGTATGTCTTGTGAAACATTCTTATAGTTCTCCATATACCTCTCTGTAGTTGTTTCAGAACTACCTTCAGCAACTGGAACTGTTTTCTCAGCCCATTGATACGTGTATGGTGGATTTTGGAGACAATGGTGGATGAGTTCACTGTTAGGTTTGGTGTCAATGTATCTCTTGATTCTAGATTTCCACTGAACGTAATTACCCGGTGCTAACATTGGTGGACGATCTTTGCTACCCGCTTCCATGATAGCATTATGAAGAGCATTTGATGATTGAGTTTGCAAATTGGTATTTGAATTTGACATTCTGATGAAGTTGTGAATGAATATCGGATCTTAAGTGTTATGAAGTGTTGATTGAATTGTGGTTTTGAAATGAATTAACGTTCACGGGATTTTACAAATCTATGATTAAACCGAGAAATAGAATTCTTTCGCGGGATTTTACTAAATCAAGAAGAAACCGTGAATGAATAATTAATTGACGTTTTAAGTATGATTAAGTTGATTGTTGGTTTGATTGGTTGTGTTTGTTGTGTTGAGTAATTGTCCTTGTAGTCCGAATTAAAGTCCAAAGTCCTTGTAATTAGTCCTTGAAGTTTGTTTGTCTTGATGTTATGTTTTGATTAAACGGTGATTAATAGATTCCCAAATTCGGTCAAATACCACCTGATGCGCGGAGCAAATCTCAACTTGTAGATAAAACTCAAGAGCAAAACGCAGTGACTTTTGAGCAAAACGCAACGAGTATGAGCAAAACGCAACGAGTATGATCAAAACGCAACGAGTCTGAGCAAAACGCAACGAATCTAATCAAAACGCAACGAGTCTGAGCAAAACGCAACGAATCTAATCAAAACCCAATAAACACTTGAGGCAAAACGCAATCAAGAAATTAATTGGGCAGAGTTTCTCTTAGTCAAAACGCAATGAGGGTCTTCAACTTGTGACAAAGCACAATATACAAAATGTAAGTTCTTCTTTGAGGCAAAACGCAATGGGTCTTTGAATACCAAAATGCAACCTAAAAAAATAAAAAAAACAAAACGCAACAAGTACAAGTTGGACCACAAGTCGCTTTCAGGCCGTACTTTTCTTTGTCTTTATACATAAAACGCAATGATCTTTTAACCAAAACGCAATGAAGAAATGTTCATATAACCCAAAACGCAACCACGAAAAAGTCTTCAATCTTCATCAGGGGCCAACGAAATGAAATTGTAAACTCAATAGACGATACTGGGACTTGATTTAAGCACGAAATGTACCACCTTTAACACCGTGAGCCACGAAAATCAAATCAAACCATAAGTTTTTTTTCTTGCTTTTGTATGCAAACCAAAACACAAGCAAAAAATATAACCACGAATTCAATACAAGTAAACACTAAACACCCATTGGCGAGTGATACCACATGTTATCCCACGATATAATCCAAACACAACTTATTAATAAGCACCAATAAGCAAGAAATAAGAAGAAATCTTAGAGAGAGAAAGTAGAGAGAGAAACAACTAGATTAGAGAGAATGGTGAGTTACAATTGTGTGAGAAAATGTAACCAACACCCTTCACCAAGTGTGGTGAAGGGATATTTATACCCATGCCTTGCTAGCTTGGCACTTGGGCTTTCTAAACGGGTCGGGCTTGATTTAACTTGTTCTTTGAGGCCGAAACACGGACAATATTAGATTACAATCCAAGCCCGTTAAACCCGACTAGCCTATTACAATACATGACATAGTTTGACTTTCTAAGACCAATAACATTCTTGTTTGACTTAATATAATTAAGGCTAACAATAAGTCGGATCGTGCAAACATGTTATTACTGCTCCTTATTGATTTGTTGCTGCGTTGAATGAGTTGAATGAGTATTCAAGGTCTGTTAAACATCGCATGTTGGTTCATGTATATGTACAACAGTACAAATCGAAACATGGTATGCTGGTATTCGTGGTGTGTATCAGATGATTGTTTATTTGGGTTATGATTCGTGGCTGTATTGGAAGCAAATTGGAACCTGATGTTTATTGTTTGATGGCTATTCACGACTTAAAACTCTAATTCATTAGGGTTTATTTATCAAAAGATAATGAGATCAGGAAGATTGCGTCAGTTAGCAGACCAAGCAACAAGTAAGAACAATAGTGTTACTTAATACTACCAATGTGCGTTAATACTGCTAGCTTTAAAATTTGATACTGCCAATGGAAACTTAGTACTACTCGTCCAAACTATTCGTTACAAGTTAATACTGTCAAGAGTAATCTGATTAGTGATGAATCAGTAACAGATTTGTAACAGTTATAGTGTCACAAAAAGCCTTGGGAGGAAGGAGTATCCACATTAGTGATGAATTAGCAACAGTTTAGTAATAGATAAAGTGTCACTAAAAGCATGGGAGGAAGGAGAATTCTATGTAGTAACAGATTAGCGACAGCTTTGCAACAGATTAGCAACAGATCAGCGACAGTTAAAGTGTCACTAACAGCTTGGGAGGAAGGAGTACTCAGATTAGTGGCAGATTAGTGACAGAAAAAGTGTCGCTAAATGCAATGGGAGGAAGGAGTACTCAGATTTGTGACAGTTTAGCAACAGTTTTGTAACAGATAAAGCGTTGCTAATGTATTTGATTAGTAGTGTCAGGTTGTTCGTTTAATGCTGCTTGTTTAAAGGGAAGGATTAATATTCGAATGCAAGTTTATACTGTTTGGGACGATTGCTACTAAAGGCTACTATTGGTGAGCTACATTAATGTTGTTTTTATGCTGCCAATATGACGTTAGTACTGCTAGCCTTGTGGTTAATATTGTTCGAGTAATTTTTAGTACTGCTCATTGATTTTTTTAGTATTGCTATTGGAAAACAGTTTGTACTGTTAGCATTATACGATATCAAACAGAGAAGTATTTTGTTTCTCATTTGGTTTGGTTATCGGATGACACACACAGGAAGAAAATTTTTGGTTTAATTTTATTTGATCTTAACAAATTTTAAAGGCTTGTATTTATTGGTTACGAAGAGGATTATTTATCACTTATTTGGAGTTGAAGTGGGGTTTCACAGGTTTGTGTTCTTATCATATCTTAAATGGATTACAACATTTGGAGGTAACTTGTTCGTGCTTCGAAACGATGTGACGAAGACTTGACGAATCTAGCAAAGGAGTGTGATTTTTCTTATGGTGCTCAATGCTCACATTTGCTATCACTTTAAGGAGTTACGTTGTTGTGCTCAGTGTCTCGTAGAAGATGAGGATTTTTTTTCAAGAGGTTGCGATCTACTTATATTTCACAGATTTATTTATAAGTTTGACGTCACGTGAATAGTACAAGATATAAGACACAAGTTTGGGTTATTCTACTTCAGCATCAAGTTCGTTATACTTAGTTTCCTTCATCAGTAATCATTACATAGAGCTTACAGAATTGAAGATTCAAGAAATGGTTAACATATGGATTTCAGGGGAAGCTTAATGTTAAAATGTTTAACCATTTATATGCATCATCAAGGTGAAGGCTTTTACTACTGCTAGTCATTATTACTACTGCTAGTTTAAGTTTCTACTACTCAAGTTCATTTATCTTAAGGCGGGTCATGAAGGGTAATTTGAGTTGATTAGAAGGCTGGATTAGAAGTGTGATAGTGGTTTGTGGCTATCGAAATCAAAGTTGCATACTTTAGTCCCCTATTTGATTATGACAAAAAGGGGAAGAAGGCGTTACAAAGATGATTTGCAACTTGTAGATCCTTGGTGGTATAGTTCTATTCTTTCATATATATTAGCTTCAGGGGAAGAACCTCGTGCTTATTTTGGTTTTATCATTATCAACTAGGGGAAGATTGTTGGGAATTATATTTGAGTTGATAAGACAAAACATATGAAAGATGAAGGGCTTAAAAGACAAAGGAGGAATTCTTCAAAAGATGGAAGATTACAAAAGATTTCTTAGAAGATAATTGTAAAAGTTTTGTTTATTTCCTAATACTTATCCTTTGTAAACCTAATATCTCTAGTATATAAAGAGATATTGTTCATTAGGTTTAGGTGTACAATTCATGAGTTCCTGTACCTAAACGTGTGTGTGTGTGTATTCCAGGCGTAGAGATGTAGACGCCATATGTAGTTTAGCCTCAAGGGTCTTATGATTCCTGTTATAGTTCATTGATGTAACCGTATTATTCTGATCAAATAATATTGGGGCTTGGAATGTTTGGTAAAACCTTTCTCATAACATTGTTCTTTATGTATTAATTCTGCTGTGCAAATATGTTATCAATGTTATCATATCCTAGATGGCGTAAAAGGTCCTAGAAGATTATCAATGTTTCTTTAATCTTCACAATTGGTATCAAAGCCAGGTTATAGATTACAACCCTAAAATCACAATTGGTGGAAGGTATAGATTATGATGAAGTTTTTGCTCATGTGGCTAGAATTGAGGCAATAAGGCAGTTCTTAGCTTATGCTTCATTTATGGGCTTCATGGTATATCAGATGGATGTGAAGAGTGCTTTCCTTTATGGTACAATTAAAGAGGAGGTATATGTGTGTCAACCTACAGGATTTGAAGATCCTGACTATCCTGACAAAGTTTACAAGGTAGTGAAAGCACTGTATGGTTTGCATCAAGCTCCAAGAGCCTGGTATGGAACTTTGGCCAAGTATTTATTAGACAATGGATTTCAAAGAGGAAAGATAAATCAGGCCTTATTTATCAAGAAGCAAAAATGAGATATTTTGCTAGTATAGGTCTATGTTGATGACATTATCTTTGGCTCTACAAATAAGGAGTTGTGTACTGTATTTGAAAAATTGATGCACGACAAGTTTCAGATGAGCTCTATGGGAGAACTCAATTTCTTCTTAGGTTTGCAAGTGAAGCAAAGAGAAAATGGGATATTTATCAGTCAGGATAAATATGTAGCTACGATATTAAGGAAGTTTGGTTTCACAGATGTCAGGAAAACTAGCACCCCAATGGATACAGAAAAGCCTTTGCTCAAGGACTCAGATGGTGATGATGTTGATGTTTATCTCTACAAATCAAGGATTGGATCATTGATGTATCTTACATCATCTAGACCAGACATTATGTTTGCAGTATGTGCATGTGTCAGATTCCAAGTTACACCTAAAGTTTCACACTCACATGCTGTGAAAAGGATTTTTAGGTATCTAAAAGGGCAACCTAAACTGGGCCTTTGGTATCCTAGAAATTCTCCCTTTGATCTGGTGGCATATTCTTTGGCATTGACTATGCTGCAGAAAGCTAAGATGGCAGCGCAACAATAAAACTGTGGTTGCCACCTCCTCTACTGAAGCTGAATATATGGCTGCTGCTAGTTGTTGTGGGCAAGTAGTCTGTATTCATA
>BQNB010080320.1:0-29972 GCA_026074375.1 Tanacetum coccineum
ATATGTTGAAGAAATTTGATAAAGATGACCTGGATAAGCTATGGAGTTTGGATAAGATTTTTCTATTCAAAAGGGGTCTATCCAGCTCTGATACCACTTGTTGGTCCCTTTTGAACATATCTTACTTAGCTTGTTAAAGCTTAGTTGTGTTGGATAGATCCAAGACAACTATAATAGAAACTAAGTTTATGATTACTACAAACTATGCAGAATCTAGCTTGTAATACTAAGAAGAACAATAAAATAGTAAAAACAAGATTTTGCTAAACTTTCAATATTTTAAGCACAATCAAAGTTACAGAATAACCTTGAAACTATGAATTCTAACTATATTTGCTATGAAAACTATATAAAACTTGATATCTAGATCAATGTCGTAGGGTTCCTTTTATACACCAAGAAAATCTTAATGGGCTTACAAAATGCGTTACGTGATCATGCATATCTATTCCTAATATATCTCATGCATATCACATAAGCAATATTAACTATTCAAACTAACAATACTAACTATTATAACTAACAGTACTAATAAACTGACAGTACTAATATTTTGTACTGGCAGTACTAACTTAGCTTGGTAGCACTAAATCTTCTCTTGGTAGTACTAAGTTGACCAGCAGTAGAAACTTGTAGAAGCCCTTAATTCCCAACAATCCTCCCCTAAACTTATAATTTACCTTCAAAACATCAAGTTTATGAATTAAACCTTCTGTGTTGAGAGGATGCTTCTAAACACTTTACTGTCTTGGTCTGTTTGCTAGTATGAAGATTTTCATTAAAAGTTCATTTGCCATCTCTGAAGATTGATCCACTTGAAGCTTGTTAGCCAACATTAAAGTCAAAAGCCCTCTTGTCAGTGGATAATCTTTCTCAACCAACATGAAGATATCATGTCTTCCGTCTGTAGATACATGGTAAATACCACATATATCATATAACCTCCATGTCAATAGATCATGCATATATCTTTGAAGCTACCATAGATTATCATCATTATTAGGTTTAAACAACCTCTTCAATTTAATCCATAATGTTCTTTCTTTGTCATCAGTAGCGTCTGTTGAACAAAATCTTTCTTTAACCAAACTCCATAGCTTATCCAAGTCATCTCTATCAAATTTCTTCAACATATCATCAAAAGTCTAATAAGCTTCTGTATGGTTTCCAACTCTGATAATTCTCCAATATCTTCTTGTGTCTTCAGAGTAAATTTCCCAGTCAATTATTAGATATTTGACCTGTAAGGCTTCAACATAAAATTCTTCTACTGGAACTACCATCATCATCTGTTGTAAATCCTCTTGTAGCAATTATGTTTCCTCTTCTTTTGGTTGTTCTTGAACTGACCTTGAAGCTTCATTAGTCTTTTGATTCTTAGAACCTTCATGATCCAATTCTACTTCTGCAACCCTTTTAGAACTTCCAGTTGTTAATTCAGGAACTGTTTTGTCACCTTCACTCTCTATTGGATGAAAAGTTTGTACCATTCTCATTGTTGTTTCAAACAAAGCTTTGAGCTCATCAAAGGAAAGTCTCTTCAATTGCTACAGAGTGTGACTTCCCATATTCTAGATATAATTACACATGTAAGTTGTTTGTTAAGCTTGAGTCATGGGCTTGTTCCTTCTTTGTTCAGCTCTTTGTAGGACAAACAATCTCTTTCTTTCATTTATCATTTCTACAAGTAGTCTTGCTTTCTCAACTACAGAGAATTTTCCTCTATCTTCTGCTTGTAACTTCTATGCTAATTCTTCATCAGCTTCAATTTGAGCTTGTATGTTGTCCTATTCTTTAGCATTAAAAGTGTTAGCTTCTTCATGAACTCTGGCTATCCTTTGCCTTTCTTCTTCATCAAGTTGTTCTTGCAATCTCAGAGCTTCTTCCAATCCAAGTCTTTCTTGCTCTAGTTGCAACTTTATCTTTTTTTTGAACAGGTTCAGCTTCTTTCATAATAGCTTTGCCTTTATCTTTTCTTTTTGCTGCACTTCTTCTAATATACACTAAACTTTCAGCAGCAGTTTTAACTTCAGGGCTGGCAGTACTAAGTTACTAACTTCTGCACTAGCAGTACTAACTGGTACATTAGCAATACTAATATCGGGCTCAGTAGTATAATCTTCTTCAAGAGCAATAAACTCAAAATCATATTCCTCAAAATCATGCTCATGCCTCCCCTGAGTCTGTGCACTCATCTGTACTAGAGTAATTCCCTCATCTTCGTCAATCTGAGCAATCTTCCTCCCTTGTTTGGAAGGATCCTCCAACTCATCTTTATCTTCTGAAACAACAAGTCTGACCCTTCTTCTAGCTTAACTTGACTTTACTTTGTGCTCCAACTTCTTTACTTTCATGATGAGCTTAGTGTAAGCAGCACCATATGTCAGTTTGGTCTACTTTAAGTCGGATTCCAAAGTCTCCACTTTCTTGGATAATGTGGTACAAAGAATCATCAATTCATTAAGTGTCATACTGCCCACATCACTTCCAAGTGAGTGAACTCTTAGGAGAGGTGAATCATGGGGCATGGTAGCAGCTTCTTCAGCAACGTGGGTTGTTTGTATAGAGGGTAATGAAGTTGGTGGTTGTGAGGTGGATAGAGCACTGATGGGTGTGTGATGGGACTCAACTGGGATTGTTGATCCTTCACCCTGTAAAATTTGACCCTGAACAAGCATTGTTTGAGACAATGAAGTGTTCACCCCAGTATATCCCTTGGAAGCTCTTTTCATATTGCTAAACAGTTTTTATGTAAGGGTAGGAGCAATATAAAGATTTGTATAAATCTTAGATACATCAAAAAATTTGTCTTACTATCCAAGTTTTTCACCATGGCATTAAAAATCAATTTGGAAAAATTAAAGGTTCTGTTTGTGGCCAAGCAAATGATAGCAGTTGCTATATTGCTACTAAATTGTTCCTAAGCAGTTTTCTTAGAACTTAAGCAGTGAAGGATGGTATAAATCAAAAATTTCCACTAAGGGGAAAAGTATCCCTTTTGAAAAGTTAAGTTATCAGAATTGGACACATACCCTATTAGAGCAAGTTGCTCAAAAATTTCTAAAGTGGGCAAAGTACTAATACCATCACAATCTTCTAACTTGAGATGTCTTCTAATAGATGCCTCAGAAACAACCTTGACTTGCCCATCTATTGTAGCAGTGATTTCCATGTCTCCATGCTCAAGTGTGCTTGCAGAAGCAGTTTGCCAAAACTGTTCTATAAGAGAGACATAGATAGTTGGACTTTCAGTGAGGGCATACCTAATGTGACTTGTAGTGAGAAAATCAATTATCTGATGAAATCCTTCACTTCCTTCTGACTTTTGTAAGTAGGCAACCATGTTGTGCTTGTCGCAAAAATCCGAATTTACCATTTGATGGAGAGAAGTTAGATTAGGGTTCTGGGATATGTTTGTTTATGAGAGTATGTGAGCTTGGCAAAGTTAATTGAGATTATATAGAGAGAACTTAGGGTTTTGATTTGACCGACTGAATGAAATTTGTTCTTATCTTGAAGAAAGCTTATGATTTTATAGAAAGATCATGAATTCTCCAAATTAGTCAAACCTATAGACGAAGTTGTTGGCGGAAATTTCACAACGACTATATATAATTAAGGAAATTCTGTTATGCCTCAAACAGTACTAACGGTCACCAACCAGTACTAATTTTAGCCTAACAGTGTTAACTTCAAGTCCAGCCGTATTAACTTTACCCAATAGTATTAAGATATTCCTTGCAGTACTAACTTAATACTAGCAGTGTTAAGTTTATGCCTAGCAGTATCAACTCTAATTCTGTTCCAACAAGCATTGCCATCATAAATTTAGATTCTCACAATCTCTCTTTCTGTTTTTTAGCTCACTAAATCTCTCATTTCTTTTTCTCACCAATTTACTCTTTCTGTTTTTATCACACAACTCTGTTTCTGTTTTTAGCTCACTATATCTCTCTTTTCTTTTTCTTACCAATGTAGACAGTTTTGTACAATGTTCTATCAATTCCATTAGTTTCATACTATCCTCCCCACTTCCAAGTGTGTTAACTCTTGAGAGAGGTGGATCATTGGACTGTTTAGATGCAGCCTCAAACCTAGTTTAAGCTTTTGCACCCCCCAATATGGTATCTTGGCACCTGGGACCACTACCTGAATCAGTTCCCTGAGGAAAAGATTCATTAAGTGTTGCCATGGATTGGGTCCTATTTATGTTACCACTGTCCTGCTCTGCTTCTAAGCTAGAAGCAGTAGTGGTAGCCCTTTCCATTCTATCTTCCCACTCCTTATAGACAGTCTCATCTGCAACAAGGTGAATAGGTCCACTAGACTGAGATATCTCAGTGGTCCTTTTGGCTTTCCTAGGTTTTTGAGTCTTTTGAAGTTGATATGATTATAAAACAGTGATTGGTTCTTCATTAGAGAGTTGAGCAGATGTAAATGTGTGTTGGGGATCAGTGGGTTGTCCTGACCCTTCATCCACTTTTGCTGAATGATATATTTCCTTTCATCCAATCTTAATTAACCTCTCCTCAAACAATGCTTCAGAGATTAAGTAATCTAATGCTAGCAATCAGAAAGTTAAACCTGCTAACATCAAAAGCCTTTGTGAGAAGATCTGCAACATTGTGGTTTGTGTGAATCTTGATCACTTGAATCAACTTCTTCTCATAATAATCTCTGATGAAATGGTGCCTTATTTCAATGTGCTTGGTTTTAGAATGAAACACTAGATTCTTCATAATATAAATGGTGCTTTCATTATCAATGTGAATCTTGGTGTTCATGAAGTTGAACCCATAATCAAGCATTTGATTTTGGATCCATAACACCTGCCCACAACAATTAGCAGTAGCAACATACTCTGCTTCAGTAGTATAATTTGCAACTATAGTCTGCTTTTTACATTGCCATAAAATCAACCTTTTGCCAAGAAATTGACAACCTTCTGGTGTGGATTTCCTGTCAAGGCTAGCTCTAGCATAATCACTATCAGAAAAAGCTTCCAAGTCAAATGGTGAATCCCTAGGATACCAAAGGCCTAATTTAGGTTGACCTTTCAAGTATCTAAAGATCCTCTTCACCGCATTAAGATGTGAGACTTTAGGAGTAACTTGAAACCTTGAACAAGCACAAACAACAAACATTATGTCAGGTCTAGAAGCTGTCAAATACATCAATGATCCAATCATTGAGCTGTATAAGTGTACATCCACATCCTCAGCTTCTTCATCATTAAGCAATGCTTTGTTAGTCTCAATTGGAGTGCTTGCTGTCTTTATAGTGACAAAATAAAACTTCTTCAATATATCAACCACATACTTGTCTTGGTTGATGAAGATTCCATCATCTTTCTACATGACTTGCAACCCTAAAAAGAAAGTGAGCTCCCCTATAGAACTCATATGGAACTTCTTGTGCATCATCTGCTCAAACTCAACACATAAAGAATTCTTTGTAGATACAAAGATGATGTCATCAACATATACCTGCACTAACAGGATATCACCTTTGTCCTTCTTGATGAATAGAGTCTTATCTATAGTGCATCTTCTAAATCCATTTTCTAATAAGTAGGTAGACAAGGTTTCATACCAGGCTCTAGGAGCTTGATGTAGACCATAGAAAGCTTTTTCTACCTTATAAACTTTACCAGAGAATTGTGGATCTTCAAAACCAGGAGGTTGGCACACATACACTTCCTCTTCAATAGTACCATATAAAAAGGCATTCTTTACATCCATCTGGTACATATTAAATCCCATAAATGATGCATAGGCCAAAAATAACCTGATTGCTTCTATCCTAGCAACAAGAGCAAAAACCTCATCATAATCAATGCCTTCTTCTTGGGTGTAACATTGTGCAACCAGTCTTGCCTTATTTCTAATTACAATTACTCTCTCATCTTTCTTGTTTCTATGCACCCACTTAGTTCCAATAGCTCTCTTACCTTTAGGAAGATCCACCAGAGTCCAAAACTTTTGAAGTTTAAATTGCAGAAGCTCCTCTTGCATTGCTTCTATCCAGCTTGGATCTGTCAAAGCTTGAATCACTTTTTTGGGTTCTATTTGTGAGAGAAAATAGGAAAATAAGCAGTTTTGATAATCTTTGTTATTTGTTATCCTCTGCTTTTTGATGTAACTAACCATAGCATGTTCTTCAGTAATCTTGGTCATCCTCCTTGTTTGAGTAGCTGAATTTATGTCTCTAATGATCTGGTCTTTAGGATGATCCTTGTGAATTTTGGTTGTAGGAATAGGACTAACATTCATGGTGATTTCCAAGTTGTTAAGGTCAGCCTCTGCACCTACATCTTCATCATCATATGCATCACTAAAGGTACCAGTATCCTCCAAATCAGGTATGAGAGGATCAGTAGGAAGATCATTAGCATTAGTAAAAAATTTCCCAGCAGTACTAACAGATGGACTAATAGTACTATCTCTGTTAGTGCTATTAGCATAACCTTCCTTCTGTTGAACAAGAAAATTATCTAATTCAGCTCTAAAATCTTGCACATTCTGGTCATTTTCTTTATTTGAAGCTCCTCCTTCTTTCTCTTGACCATTTCTTTCACCCTCATGTGCTGGTTCTGCATTAGTCTTTTTACCAGCATCATCAGTAACTGCATCTTTTGAGCTTCGTGGACTATCATAAAGTAATGGTAGCATAATATATTGTTGAGTAGGTACTGCATCAACATTATCCTTGATACTTGCATTCTTATTAGTTTGATTCCCTGCAGTAACTGGCTCATAATTCATAGAGTTTGTTAGTAAATCAATATCAAAGAGCCAATCTGGTCCACTCCCTGCAACATTGGGTTTGTTTTCAAGAAAGTTTATGTGCAGGTTCTCCTCTACTTTCCTAGTTCTAGTGTTAAATACCCTAAAAGCCTTGCTATTTATAGAGTATCCAACAAAGAACCCCTCATCAGCCTTCTCATCAAATTTGCCTAGGGGATCTAAGGTATTAAGAATAGTCACAGGACACCCAAAAGGTCTCATAAAACTTATACTAGGTGGTCTACCATGTAATAGTTCATAAGGTGTCTTGTTGTGAGGCTTGGTCACTAAAACCCTATTCTGAACATAACAAGCAGTACTAACTGCTTCAGCCCAAAATGTAGTAGGTAATAATGAATCTGCTAGCATAGTCCTAGCTGCCTCTATTAGTGTCCTATTCTTTCTTTCAGCAACTCCATTTTGTTGTGGAGTTCTGGCAACACTAAACTCCCTCTTAATCCCTTTCATCCCACAGAACTGATTCATGTCATTATTTTTATTCAGTTTACCATTGTCACATTGATGATTTTAACCTTATGATTTATTTAGTTTTCTATGTCAGTTAAAATAATATAAAAAGTTTTAAGGACCCACTAGTATCTCCTTAGTGGCCTTATTTAAAAATTAATTGTTTAGATACCCAACTAAAAACCTTCTATTGTCATCAGTTGACAACAAGGGCAAAATGTCTTGTGATTGATATTTCTTACAGATGTTGTCCATAAATAAGTCCATATGTTTCCCATTTGTGAGGGTTAGCTGATATGGTCACATGCTTGGTCTTACAAAAGGTTTGTGTTGCTTTTCCTTTTGAACTAGCAATACATGTTTCTGGTCTTTTCAAAAGCTTTGAAGGCAATCTTATTGATTTTCCGCTTATAATGGTTATCCCTCACAGTTTATTCATAGTTTTATAGTTTATATGGTCAAAGCCTCCTATGCACATATATTAGACTCATCTATTGTTAGCCTTTGCAATAAAAAAGTCAACCTTCTGGAAGAACAATATTCTTTGATCAAAACTTGTTACATGTTGTTCTGTCTGAGTTTTTTTAAGCAAGGACTTGACCTTTATCAAGTTAGCTTAAAGTCAGCGAGATAGATCAAAACATTATGTCTCAGTGAAAAGATCATTATTTTTCCTGGGTCACACATTGTGAAACAGAGAAAAGATTAAATTAAGTTCCTTTTTACAAAGTATACATTCTTCAAAGTCTAATTTTCTCAGTCTCTAATTTTACCTTTTCTAGTTTTATACCTCCTTAGGACTTCCTCCAAATGCAACGTATCCACCATCAATCTCTAGATAATCTGTAAGAAAGGACTTATTTCCAGTCATATGCCTAGTGCATCCACTGTAAAAAATCTCTTGATCATGTAAAGTATATTGTGGATTACCCTGCACTCAAAATGAGAGAATTAGTTTCTCTTGGGGACCCATGCCATTACTGACTTGAGTCTGTCTTGTAGATCAACATAGTCAAATCTTTTAAGCATGTTGTCTACTGTCTTTGGAGGTTATGGGTCAATTCACATTTTCTTTTGGTCTCCAAATCCAGCATGCTGAGGACTTAACAACATTTTCCCCATTTCCCTTAGCAGCACTAACTACTGCTTTTGGCCCAGCAGTAGTTACATTGTTAACCCTAGCAGTATTAACTTTTTCATTAAACTTATTGGTTTTAGCTGCTGATTTTTGGTTAAAAGCCCTTCTTACTGGTGAATGTGCTTTAAAATAAGAATATGTTAGTGGGTTCATGCTTCATAATATTTAGGTGTTAGGCGGCTAACAGTTTTACAGGAATGGGCAGTACTAATTGATGCTGCTGCTCTTGGAGAGCTTTGCTTAGCAGTATTAACTGGTACTTGTCCTGACTTTGTTACAACTGCTGTTGGAACAAAATTCCTTTTAGGATGTGGGTGAGTAAATTTATTTTGGTGGTTCACCCTCTGAGCATTGTTCCATACTGGTCTAATTTCCCTTTGACCAGTAACCCTTCTCTTATTATTCAACATAGGTTTTTTGACCATTTTATTGTCATAAAAATCACAGTCTTTGATTAAATGGTTGAAACTCCCACATACAAAACAAGCTTTCTTTATAAACTCAAAACCATTCCCTAGTTTATGAGTCATCATTCCATTATAGTTTCTTCTATTACCCCTAGGACTTTGACTTTTCCTGCGATACTCTACTTGCTTATGTGTGTTTTCCTTATTAATAGATTTCACATTCTCATCAGATTTGACCAAATTGATTTTTGTAAACTTTGGTTTTGTCTGATCAGTTTTAGGTCTAAACACACTATCATTATCAATTCAAGTGTCTAATATTCAATGATAGGAGCTTAGGCCTAACAGTTTGGCTTTTCTACAATATCATACTAGTCTTAGATATACTAGTTTCAGTTTCACTCACTTTAGTCTTATAGACAGAATCATCTAACCCAGCAAAGGATAAGTCAGGTCTTGAGGGCATGTAGTTCCCAGTGTAGGAGAGGGAACTGCATTGAAAAACCTTCACCTGGTTTTGAATCTCTCATCATTTACTGGACTATCATCCCATCACTTTCTCTACTGTTAAACACACTATGAACCACTTCACTCTTATTTATTTGACTATCATAACCAAGACCAGCTTTGTCTTTAGCACTTATTTGACTATTTATCAGTTTAGTTAGATTCTTTTGATGATATTCTCAAATTTTTTCTAATTTTTGTTTCAAATCATCTTTCTCTTTTAAAGCTTCTTCTAACTGATTTTTAAGGTCTTTGATAGAAATATCTTTCACTTGGACATCATACTTTAAAAATGCAATGTCTTCTTCATAAACAGCTTCATTCTTTTCATGAACAACTATCCTAGCTTCTAATGATTCTAATCCCATTTGATAACCTATAATTTCTAGATTAGATTTATTAAGAGCTACACGTTGTTGATCATACTATTTTTGAAGAGTTTCGTATGATTTTAAGCAATCTTTAAAGCAAGTATATACCTCAGAGTCTGAACTTGATGAACTTGATGAGCCTTGGGAAGTATAGGCCATTAGAGCAAAGTTTGTGATGCCTTCTTCAGCTTGAAAGCTCCAATCATAACCACCTATCCCATCTTGAACAACCAAGGCATTTGCAGGAGTTTCCACTGGTACAACCCTTCTTGGAGCATCTCTATTTCTATTCCCCTGATTCCTTGGTGCACTGCATTCTCTAGCAAAGTGACCTCTCTTGTGGCAGTTATAACATTCAACCTTTGTCTTATCCAAGCCAACAGTTTCTTTGCCATTGAAATTCAGATTCCTTCCTGTCTTCTTTAAGAATATTTTCACTCTCATGGTAAGCATGGCCACCTGCCATTTGAGATCCATCTCTTCAAGATCATTAGTATCAATCTACTTCAGATCTTCATTGTCTAATTGTGGACTATTAGATTGATTAGCAAAGAAGGAAAACATGACATGATCAACATAAGTTGAAGAAGAAGCTTGTCCATGTGAACTTGCAGTAGAAACTTCATGAGCAATATTAACTGCTTCATTAGTACTGCTAGTGTTTTCTGAAGCTACAAAAACCACATTTTGAGAGTTTGAGCTTGAGCTTGATTGGACTTTAATCTCAGATTCATACACCTTTATATTATTATACAAATCATCCATGCTCAATGTGTCTAGATCAGATTTGTTTCTCATTTTTAAAGCAATATTGTTCCAAGCTGATGGTAGACTTCTCAGCAACTTCAGATTTGCATCTTCCTAAGAGATAGCTTCACCATGAATTTCCAATTGGCTGATGAGTTTCTAAAACCTATCATAGGTTTTATCTAGTCCTTCAGATCTTAATGCAGCAAAATCCTCATATTGCTGCTTCAGAATGGTTTTTTTGCATTTTCTTTGATTCTTTGTTGCCTCCAAACCTGGCCTTGATTTATTCCTATAAGGTCTTTGCATCCTTGATTCCATAAAACTTCAATAAGTGCTCATCAGGAATGGCTAACAACAGAGTGTTTTTTTGCTTTCAATTCATTCTTTTTTGCTAGCATTTGTTCAGCAGTTTTAGTGAATGGGACTTCCAGTACCAAAACACTAGCTGATGTAATACGCAGCAGGTGCATCTCCATTCACAATTTACCTCCCATAAGAGCATATTCAGTGTGAGTAAGATATTGCTCCATTCTCATGCTCCAGTGATCATGTCTCCAGTTTGAGTACTAGTAGAAGTTTTAGTCGCGACACTGTTTGGTAGTTTCAGATTGTAACTCCATCTTCTCTATTGAATTGAGATATGTATCGATGTAGTGTTCCTCTTATTCAAAGTTTCTCAACAAAGCTATGATATCCACTTGTTGATCCCTTTTGAACAGATCTTACTTAGCTTGTTAAAGCTTAGTTATGTTGAATAGATACAAAACAACTATAGTACAAACTAAGATTGTAAATACTACAAACTATGCGGAATCTAGCTTGTAATACTAAAAAGAATAATGAAATAGTAAAACAAGATCTTGCTAAACTTTCAATATATTAAACACAATCAAAGTTATAGAATAACCTTGAAACTATGAATACTAACTATATTTGCTATGAAAACTATATAAAACTTGATATCTAGATCTATGTCATAGGGTTCCTCTTATACACCAAGGAAACCTTAATGGGCTTACAAAACGCGTTACGTGATTATGCTTTATCGATTTACACTATTATGTATTCATGCATATCACATAACAGTACTAACTATTATTACTTAACAGTACTAATAAATGTTAGTACAAACATTTTGTTTACTGGCAAGTACTAACTAACACTAACAGGTTACTACAACTTAGCTTCGGCTGTAGGAGGAGTACTAAGTATTCTCTTGGTAGTACTAAGTTGAACCAGCAGTAGAAACTTGTAGAAGCCCTTAATTCCCAACAAAATGGCTGCAGTAAATGATGTACCCCAACTAGTTGACAAAAAGGGAGGTAGCTACGCTACTATTGCTCCTAAACTAGAGCCGGGAAAATTTAATAAGTGGAAAAAGCGAATGCTTTGCTACTTAGCGGGATGGAACCCTATTAGTTAAAATGTATTAAGGATGGTCTATTTCAGCCAAAAATAGCTAAAGGTGATGCTAAGCCTGAGTCCTAATGGACTCCATATGAGAGGAGGGTGGTCGTTCAAGACCAGCTCCTTAAAAGCATCATTATGTCATGTCTACCAGATAACGTAATGGAATCAATCATTAGTTGTGTTCAACAAAAGAAACATGGACTGACTTGGTTCACAGCTTTAAAGGTCCCTCAGATACCAAGGAAAATAGGATCATGGATGTTGGGATTTTTGATTTGATGAGACAAAGTAAATAAAAGGATAAAACAAAAGGAATTAAATGCAAGGTTGGAATTCTTCAAAAGATGGAAGATTTTGAAGATACTAGAAGATCTCCTTATTTAAATAAAAAATTTAGAAGATAAAGCTTAAAGTTTAAAAGATTTATTTGTTTTTCTAATTCTTATCTTTTGTAAACCTGGACTCCTTATGTTATAAAAGGAGGACCAGGCGTGTAGGTTTAGATGTGTGTCAAGATGTAAACACCTAAATGTGTGTGTGTATTCCAGGCGTAGAGATGTAGACGCCATATGTTAGGTTTAGCCTCAAGGTCAAGGTAACTTGATCCTGTTACAGTACATTGATGTAACCAAATTATTCTGATCAAATAATATTAGGGCTTGGAGTGTTAATAATGAAAAACCTTGTTATGATAACTTTGATTTATTCTTATTCCGCTGTATGTTATTATCTTTGTTATCATGATCCTAGATTAGGTCTAAACAACCTCGAGCTATAAACGATCCAAGAACTATCACATGCTTTAGTTCTATCAGGTGGTATCATGATCCTTGTTGATCCCTTTTGAACAGATCTTACTTAGCTTGTTAAAGCTTAGTTGTGTTGGATAGATCCAAAAAACATAACTATAGAAGAAAAATAAGATTGTAAATAACTACAAACTATGTTGGAATCTAGGCTTGTATACTAAAGAAGAACAATGAAACTATAAAAACAAAAATCTTGCTAAACTTTCAATATATTAAACACAATCAAAGTTACAGAATAACCTTAAAACTATGAATACTAACTATATTTGCTATAAAAACTATATAAAACTTGATATCTAGATCTATGCCGTAGGGTTCCTTTTATACACCAAGGAAAACCTAATGGGCTTACAAAACGCGTTACGTGATCATGCATATCTATCCCTAATATATCTCATGCATATCACATAAGCAGTACTAACTATTATAACTAACAATACTAATAAACTGACATTACTAACATTTTGTACTGGCAGTACTAACTATAACACTAACAGTACTGACTTAGTTTGGCAGTACTAAGTCTTCTCTTGGTAGTACTAAGTTGAACCAATAGTAGAAACTTGTAGAAGCCCTTAATTCCTAACAATCCTCCCCTAAACTTGTGATTTACCTTTAAATCATCAAGTTTTTGAATTAAACCTTCTGTGTAGAGAGGATGCTTCCAAACACTTTACTGTCTTGGTCTGTTTGCTAGTATGAAGATTTTCTTTAAAAGTTCATTTGCCATCTCTGAATATTCTTCTACTAACAGCTTGTTAACCAACATCAACATTAGAACTCCTTTTGACAATGGATAATCTTTTTCTACCAGCATGAAATATATCATGTCCCTCCTGTCGGTAGAACATGGTGAACACCACCATTGTATATATAACCTCCATGTCAATGGATTATGCATATATCTCTGAAGCTTCCACAGAATGTCATCAACATCAGGTTCAAACAACCTCTTCAATTCAACCCATAATGTTCTTTCTTTGTCATCAGTAGGATCTGTTGAACTGAATCTTTCTTTAACCAAACTTCATAGCTTATCCAGGTATATCTCTATTAAATTTCTTTAACTTCTCATCAACCAAGAAAATCTGATAAGGCTTCATGTATGGTTTCCAACCTCTGTTAATTTTCTAATTCACTTTCTTGTGTCTTCAGAGTAAACCTCCCAGTCTATGATTGGATATTTGACCTGTAAGGCTTCAACATAGACTTCTTCCACTGGAACTACCATCATCATCTGTTGTAAATCCTCTTGTGGCAATTTTGTTTCTTTTTCTTCTGGTTGTTCTTGAACTGACCCTCGCGCTTCATTAGTCTTTGTTCTTAGAACCTTCATGATCTAATTCTACTTCTGCGACCCTTTTAGAACTTCTAGTTGTTAATTCAGGAACTGTTTTGTCATCTTCACTCTCTATTGGATGAAAAGTTTGTACCCTTCTCGTTGTTGTTTCAAACAAAGCCTTGAGCTCATCAAAGGAAAGTCTCTTCAATTGCTGCAGAGTGTGACTTCCCATATGCTTGATGTAGTTAACACATTTATAGTTTTCTGTTGTGCTTGAGTGATGGGCTTGTTCCTCTTTGTTTAGCCTTTGTTGGGTGTTGACAATCTAATTTCTTTTAATTTATCATTTTTACAAGCATTCTTGCTTCTCAACTTCAGAGATATTTCCTCTTTCTTTATTGTAACTTCTGTGCTATTTCTTTTATCAGCTTCATTTGTCTTGAGCTGATATGTTATCTCATTCTTCAGGCAAGTAGTTAGCCTCTTTATGAACCTCTTGGGCTTCCTTTGTCCTTTCTTCTCCATCAAGTTGTTCTTAAAAGCTCAGGCGTCTTCATACCATGTCTTTCTGCTCTAGTTGCAACTTTGTTTCTTCTGAAATTGTTCAGCTTCTTTCTAATAGCTTTTGCCTTTTTCTTTTCTCTTTGGTGCATAACTTCTTCTGATACACTAAACTTTCCAGCAGCAGTTTTAATTCAGGAATGGCATACTAACTTCTGGCACCTAGCAGTACTAATGATACATTAGCTGAGTTACTAATTCAGCTCAGCAAAGTACAAACTTCCTTTAGAGCAATATGACTTATATATCAGGTTCCAAATCATGCTCATGCCTCCCCTAAGTCTGTGCACCCATTTGTACCAGAGTAATTCCCTCATCTTCATCAAGTAGAGCAATCTTTCTTGTTGATCCCTTTTGAACAGATCTTACTTAGCTTGTTAAAGCTTAGTTGTGTTGGATAGATCCAAAAACAACTATAGTAGGGTATCTAAGATTGTAAATTACTACAATCTATGGCGGAAATCTAGCTTGTAATACTAAGAAGAACAATGAAACAGTAAAACAAGATCTTGCTAAACTTTCAATATATTAAACACAATCAAAGTTATAGAATAACCTTAAAACTATGAATATTAACTATATTTGCTATGAAAAATATATAAAACTTTATATCTAGATCTATGCCGTAGGGTTCCTTTTATATACCAAGGAAAACCTAATGGGCTTATAAAATGCATTACGTGATCATGCATATCTATCTCTAATATATCTCATGCATATCACATAAGCAGTACTAACTATTATAACTAACAGTACTAATAAACTAACAGTACTAACATTTTGTACCAGAAGTACTAACTTAACACAACAGTATCTAATTTAGCTTGGCAAATACTAAGTATTCTTTGGCTAGTACTAAGTTAAACCAGCAGTAGAAACTTATAGAAGCCCTTAATTCCCAACAGACGCCTTTTGACATAAAGGAACGAGGTTTGAACCGTTTTGTTCAAACGTCATCAAGATGAAAAACAAGGCCTAAACTGATGCGAACAAACATCATGAGACAATGAGGACCGAGGCTTGAACTGCTGTGATCAAGCGTCATCAAGATGAAGAACGAGGCCTGAACTGATTTGTCCAAACATCTTCAAGATGAAGAACGAGGCCTGAACTGATTTGTCCAAACGACATCAAGATGAAGAACGAGGCCTGAATCTGGTTTTGTGTCCTAAAACATACTTCAAGAGAGATCGAGGCTTGATACTGTTTTGTACCCAAACGACATCAAGATGAAAGAACGTGGCCTGAATGATGTGATACAGACATCATTCTGAAGCTTTGTTCATCAGGATTTTGATTTCCTTTGAACTCCTGACGTTATGAGATATCAGTCTTTTTGGTAACCAAACTCCGAGTCTTTCCTTTAAAGGATTGTCAGGATGTACCTGCACTTGAGTTAGAGTACCTGCACTAACATAAGAGTTGATTGCATTCATATGGGTTAGTGATATCATCATTTGAACCATTTGGAGGGTTCACTGTCAACTTTGGTTGTGCTATCTATGAACACCTTTCCAGTAGGTATCCACCTAAGACTAACAGTCTTGAAAATTCTACCCGTTGGTTTCCACCTAAGACAAGATCTAGGAGTGTGTGGTTTCTCATGCACAGCGGAAGACTTATTGGAGAAATCTCCTTTGTCTATTACCATTCTGCCTTACCAGGTTTATGAGTTGTGGTTCTTTGGTTCAATGGGATTGTTGTTTCTGAACTTGGGGGGACTGAACTTAGCAGAGAATTCACCTTATTCAGGATCGTTATTATTACAATCATCATGTTTTGTATTAAAGATATATTTATGACAAATCGAACAAAATACAAATTGTTTGGGAGTCCAAGATGAAACTTGAATTCCTTAGACGTGATCTACTAGCAGGCTTCACCATTCTGGGACTATTCCACCCACTTCACTTAGATACAGGACTGAAATCCTATACTATGTTTCTAGGTTTTGGTGTACAAGCTATTAGGAGTGCAGGGTGCTTATAGAGGCCATATCCTTATGATAGGAATCCGGTTTTGTTGTTTTTGTGTCATTTTCCTAGCCATCCTATAGAAAGTAGCATGAAGCATATCATTTGAAACCATCACGTCTTTATGACTATTCATAGAGTAGATTAGGTGCTTTCACACCTGATGAGGTTTGCTGCGCAGATTCTCTAACTTTAGGCAAATACATGAGGAGTGACTTATTTTTGGACAAATCATTTTTCTCATCATCTTGGGATGGCAACTTGTGGTCTTGTAATTCTAGGTCGTATCAGACGGTAAACTGCATTCGGTTGTTTAACAACTTAAATGGTTTCTAGATGGTTGTAAAGGCGGTTTCCCCAAGATTGATGCTTTGGCAAACTTAGAATCTACTATATTTCCTTTTAACTTTCTAAGTTCATTATTTAATGCTGCATTTGCAAAAACCTTTTCCTGAATCTGAGCTTTTAAATTAGCATTTTCGACAGACTTTTGGTTAATTTGAGAAATTAAAGATTCATTGTTGTCTTTATTCTGAACTTTCGTCTTTTTAATTGAATCAAAAAGTTCTTGTAAGTCTGTTTCCAATGCTCATTTTTCTTTATGTGTTGCCTCATTTGATGCCAAGTAATTTGCCACACTGTGTTCTAATTCGATGTTAATCGTCTTGAATCACAATCGATTTCATTTTTACTTTGGTTAATTACTTGTTTCCTTCACACTTTTTTTAATTTGTTTCTTTCAAGTTGCAAATTAGTGTGTTTATACTGGCCAGTTGTCTGAGCTTTCAAAATCATTATCCAAAAAATCACGTAATTAGGAAATTCCTGATTCTTAACATGTGTTTGTTCTTTGAAATACTTTATTCCTTTTGTGATTTTGTATTTCAACGATGAAATACAATGTTTTTCCAGTTGTAAAAAATCGTTTTGAAAGTGTATTGTAAATTTCTTATCAACCATATCTTTCGTTTTTGAGAAGCTAGTTTTAAGCAAAGCATCCTGGTCAATCTCTCCTCCCCTATGACCATATTTGTTGAAGTAGTGTGGTATGATTATCAATAGTTTCCTAACAGATGTGTTCATAATGGGTTCAGATTGCTCTGTATGCTGTTGTTCATTAGCACGGATATTATGTAGCAGCAGTCTATTGTTACCTCAGCAAATGGCCTCTTCGTCATTACTGGTCCGTATTCTGCATCACAGCTTGTGTGGTATAAACTCCCTGAACTGCTACTTGTATTCTGATTGTCAGGCTTTGTCCATGCTTTCTTGTGATCTAACCAACCCTGCAACAAATGCTCACGCATATTGGCCTTTTCTTCTTGCCTTTGCATTGAGTTTCAATCTCTTTGATTATGCTGAATTCATTGTTGTTTTCAGGGCTCTATCAAACTGCCTTTTGTACATTCAAGCTGTCATCCATTGCTTTTGAACTGGATTTGATCTGAATATCTTGAGACTGCTTCTGACACTTGACTTAATATGATGCTCATGAAAGTTATTTCATCATGGCAACTGACTTCCATTCTCCTATAGTGCATTAAGTTAATTTTCTTTCATGCGTATTTACACCTTATGTATTTACAACTTATGAATGAACGCTTCATGGTATCCAGGTTCTCGTGTAACTCACGTCTGTAAGAACTAGATTCACAGCGCTTGTGTGAAGTATTCGAAGTCTTGTTGCCAACCTTGATTATATGATCCGTTCGCATTTACCCCTTTTGAGGCCAAGAACATCCTTGAACTGTGTTTGAGTGCTTGAAGACAAGTCTTTGCATTAACCCATGAGATTCTCTCTTTCAAGTTGTTGCCTTACTGTCCAGATTATGAAGACATCTTCAATTGGAATGTGTGTGATGCTCTTCACCAAGATGAGCGAAATGCTGGTTTTAAATGCATATACAGCATAAGGCGAATTAAGGAGATAGAGATCATAAAGAGTGTTGGAGTTGTCAAACCATGTTCATGCAGATGGAGTGCCTTGGTTTTTGCGGAGCCATTGCGTCAGTTGAAGCTCTCTCTCTTGTGAATTTGAATTAGAAGATTCCATTAAATTCGATTCTTTTTGTGTGATGATATTAAAATTAAGGGATCTTAAGTAGATAATGTGATTTGTTGTTGTGGTTTTAAATGCAATTAATTTCACGGATTTTACAAGTCTATGATTATAACCGAAATAAAGATTAAAGGATTTTACAAAAAATCAATAGAAAAACGTGGAATGATTAATCGTTTTTTGATGTTTAAGGTAGGTTTGTTGTTTGATTAATGTTGTTTACGTGTTTGACGGTTTTTTGTTATTTGGCCCATAAAATATTTGAATTTTGACCAAATACACAAATTTACCCTATTACTCAAATTTATAATTTTGTGTAAAATAGCTAAAAAGGCTATTGAAAAATTAATTTTTTCCTAAATTTTTCCCGCAAATATAATTTGAATTTTTTTAAAAACAAATTTTTTTTACCCTATTCCAAAATTTAAATTTGGTGTAAAAATGAAGCTAAAAAAGGATATAGGGAAAAATTAATTTTTTCTAACTTTTCCCGCAAAAAGTACTCATTCTGTACACCAAAATTATTATTATTTTTAAAATTTTTTTCTTAGCGCTGCTAGGATGATTGCAACCCAAAACAACCAACAACAGGCAACCAAAAAACAGCCGCCTGAAAAAAAAAAAATTCAAACTGTCACCAAACCGCTGCCAAATAAATCAAACAAACCGCCTCTTATATTTTAGCAACTCGCCGTTTTAGCAACTCGCCGTTTTAGCAACTCGCCGCTTTTAGAAACTTCCTCCGTTTTATTAAAAATAATCAAAACCGCTTTTTTTTATTTTTGTGTTAATATTTTAAGCAAACCGCCGCTTACTTTGGCAACTCGCCGTCTGTTTTGATAACTCGCCAGCTATATTTTAATATTCAAACCGCCGTTTCCTTTTTGCTCAATATAATATTTAACTCGCCTTGACCTGTCAAACTGCCACAATACAAGGCAAACCGTCGGCTTAAAATGCAAAACGCCACAATTTTAATGATTTATTATAGCCAACTCGCCTTTGACTTTTGGCCAACTCGCCTTTGACTTTTTCCTAAAAACGTAGATCTTGTCCCCTTTTCCTGTCAAACCACCACTTTGAATATAGATTATATATTCAAAACCTCCATGTAGATACATCAAGGACGAATTCAACAAAAATCAAAACATATGATCTTTTTAACCAACGAAACAAAGCTCTATAGCAATACTTAGTGGTGTATGAAGATTATCCTTACCTATAAACATGTATTTTTTTTTCTTAGTGGATCATAAAAAACGAAGCAACCCTCCACGAAGAACACCAAACTTAATAACCTTATATTTCAAACTTGGAGCTTGTATAACACACGAAATTGTTACAATCTAACCTTTTTGATGTGTAGAACAAGAGAAGATCAAGATTAACAAACAAATAAGCCCAAAATCAAATCTGAGTCGTGGCCTTTTTGAGCCAAAATAAGCCACGAATTTGAGCTTAATGAACCACACGAATCAATCACGAATCCACTTAGGCTCTGATACAAATTGTAGGTTCCCGAATTCACACAAACATGTATAGATCTAAAGAGATCTAGAGAGTAAAAGTTTGAGGAGAGAGAATAGTTGAGGAGAGAGAAATATATACACACTAAAGAGTGTGTGTAAAATGAGTAAATGCTTACCTCTTCCAAAGTTGGAAGAGGTATTTATAGTTCTTACAATACACCGGGTATTAGTACCCGGTTCAATACCGAAAGTCATACGTTTACCTATTAAACTACGAGCTATATTGAACAGTAAAATACACAGGGTGACCGAGTCTTTTTCTAATATCTAACAAACCATAGCTCGATTCCTTGGTGCCCTCGAACGAGGGGGAGCACACCCCACAGACCACCCCCCCAACCATCTAGGGGAGCAGTTGTTCCGTCCGATTTATACTAGCAATTCTCCGTCGATGGCCTTTTTTGATTCTACAAAATAGGGGGAGAAGAAATGGACATAAAATTCACTAGATACTTGTTTAAAAATATTTTACATTTTAATGAGTTTAAAATTTTGTAATCATCAAAAAGAGGGGATTGTTTGATAAATTATAATGCCTAAAAACTATTATTATTATTTTTTCACATCTTTACGTTTTGAGAATAACAAAATTATAAAAAATGTTCTAAATAAAATTAATCGTAAACAAGTATTTAGTAGTGTAATTTCTTCGTGATTCAACAATTAATCACTTAAAGGTATGAATAAATAAATGCTTAATGGATTTTATGTTCATAGGAAAATTTTTATCTCAAACTTAAATTTTATAAAATGTTGTAAACATGTTTTTAAAACTTACAAAACCATTTTCTAATTTAAAAGGAAATATTTTATTCAAAATTAAACATTTGAATTTCCAAATTTTCAGACCTAAAACGGCTTAGAAAAGGTCCAGTATACACTCTGCCTGGAGTTAGGACAAAAAGTGGAGCGTATGAAAGCGGCGACCTTAAATACTATGGGTGGCCCCTTAATTATATGGGGGACGAACCTATTTAAGGGGGCCGACCATAGACCCTGCTCCTCCTTTTGTCCTATAAATACTGGATATTCCTCATATATTTCTTACTCACCTTTTGCCACTCATTCTTTCAGCTATAAAACGCCTATATCCTCTCTAAAATGCTTGATCATTTAATCATTTAGCTTTTGTTTCCAAGTGATTCCAGCTTTATAATTCCTCAATGCAAGAGAAGAATACTTCCCTCATCTAGTGAAGAAGTATTACACCCCAAAATCCATATTGCAATCTTGTTGCATCCATATCATACCTTGTAAATCTTTTATAAATCTTGTAAAGTTATGTAGTTGTTAGGATTTGGTGATTGTTGTAAGTATAGTTGGATCTTGGTGATTCTTTTCAGTAGTGTTAGATAGTTGTGATATAAGTAGTGTGGTGAGAAAAAGTTGTGAAGGTGTGAAGATTGAAGAAGTTGTGTAGTCGTGATTAAGGTGTGAAGATAAGTTGTGTAGTGAAGTTGTGAAGTAGTTGTGAACTTGTGAAGTCGTGAACTAGTCATGAAGTTGTGTGGTGATAGATTGGTTCTAGCTAAGATTATAACTCAAAATTTAGCTTAGTGTCATAAATTGATATAAGCAACGTTGTGTACGGTTTTCTCCGCCATAAGGGAGCTTGTTGCCATAGTGAAGAAAACTCTCGAGTTTGGGGCTCGGGGTGTGGTAGTAGCGGCGAAGGAAGAGCTTCGAACTGAACACTTTAAACTCCTTGCTGTTGCAGGTTTGATCTTTCCAATCTTATCTTTTATTTACTTCTACTTATTTACATTATGTTCATTATTGTGCAAGTCATTGAATTCACAAAGGTCGGAAATCTATGTTTTTATTAAAACAAAATTTTAAAATATTAAATTAAAAAAGCGAAAATTATTCAACCCTCCCCTTCTAGTTTTCCGCAAAGCCTTTCCATCATAAATTTAAATTCTCACAAGCTCTCTTTCTGTTTTCAGCTCACTATATCTCTCATTTCTTTTTCTCACCAATTCACAATTTCTGTTTTTATATCACACAACTCTCTTTCTATTTTTTAGCTCACTATATCTCTCATTTATTTTTCCCACCAATTTAGACAGTTTTGTACAATGTTCCATTAATTCCATTAGTTTCATGCTGTCCTATCCACTTTTAAGTGTGTAAACTCTTGAGAGAGGTGGGTCATTAGACTATTTAGATGTAGTCTCAAACCTAGTTTGAGCATCTACACCCCCGATATGGTATCTTGGCACCTAGGACCAACCTACCCTAAACCAGTTCCATAAGGACGTGGGCCTTCATTAGTGTTGCCACTGGATTGGGTCTAATAGATGTTACCTCATGTCTACTCTGCTTCTAAGCTAGAAATAGTAGTGGCAACCATTTCCATTCTGTCACCCAACTCTTTATGGACAACCTCATCACTAACCTTTTTAGGGGGACCACCAGACTAAGGTATCTTATATTCCCGATATGGTATCTTGGCACCTGGGACCACTACCTGAACCAGTTCCCTAAGGACTTGGCTCATTAAGTGGTTTGCCATGGACTTGGGTTCCTGATTGATGTTACCAATGTCATACTCTGCTTCTAAGCTTAGTAGCCACAGTAGTGGCAGCCCTTTCCATTCTGTCACCCAACTCCTTATGGACAGTCTCATCACCTACCTTTTCTAGGGGGAACCACAGACTGTGGTATCTTATTTTCCCAACCTATTTCTGGTATTTGATCTCTCTCACATACTTTTATTTGATGTGACATGCTCCTTCCATCTATTCTTGACTTGCATTTTTGAATATTTAGCCTAACCTCAATACAAACTCCAGCGAGGTGAAGCATTCAATACCAGGATCAATTTTTTTTGGGGCCCCTTAGGCATGCAAAATGTTAGTCCAAAACCTGAATACATAATCCATAGTATTTTCGTATTTAACAGTATTAATTATTGACTAACATTTAAACTAGCAGTGTCTTTAGTATATATGACTAGCAGTACCTTAATTATACTTAGACTTGTACTAAAACCCGCCCTTAAGTCGTATTCGCCTTTACAACTACCAGTTTTATGTTCAAAATGTTATTCTCTTAGTACTATCTTCAAATCATATTAATCATTAGTCTACAAAAATATCTTCTAGAGATTAAGTATCCAAATGCTAGCATCAAAAAAGTTAAACCCTGTAATCATCAAATGCCTTTGTGAGAAGACCTATAACATTGTGATCTGTATGTATCTTAATCACTTGAATGAGCCTCTTCTTATAAGAATCTTTGATGAAATGGTGCCTTATCTCAATATGCTTGGTTTTAGAATGAAACACTGGATTCTTCACAATAGAAATGGTGCTCTCATTATCAATGAAAATCTTGGTGTTCATGAAATTGAACCCATATAATCAGCATTGATTTTGGATCACTACACCTGTCCACAACAATTGCAGCTAGCAGAACATACTTGGACTTCAGTAGTGGGTTAACAACTTAGTTTTCTTTTTAAATTGCCATTAAAATCAAACTTTTTACCAGAAATTGACACCCTTTCTGTTGTGGGATTTCCTGTCAAGGCTAGCTCTAGCATAATCACTATAAAAAAATCTTCCAAGTCAAACGGTGAATCCCTAGGATACCAAAGGCCCAATTTAGGTTGACCTTTCAGGTATCTAAAGATCCTCTTCACAACATGAAGAAATGAGACTTTAGGAGTAACTTGGATCCTTGCACAAGCACAAACATCAAACATTATGTCAGGCCTTAATAGTTGTCAGTACCATCATGATCCAATCATTGATCTGTATAAATGAACATCCACATCCTCAGCTTCTTCATCCTTGAGCAATGCCTTGTGAGCCTCAATTGGAGTGCTTGCTGTCTTCATTGTGACAAAATCAAACTTCTTCAATATATCAGCCACATACTTGTCTTGGCTGATGAAGGTTCCATTATCTCTCTGCATGACCTGCAATCCACTATCATTTACTACTTGTTGATACCACTGTTAAAAGGAAAGGATTAGAAGTGTGATATTGGTTTGTAGTGGTCAAGATCAAAGTTGATTATATTCATATGTCCCCGATTGGATTATGACAAAAAGGGAAAAATAATGTTAACAGGTACAATTGGCAACTTGTAGATCCTTGGTGTGGCATGGTACAAAGGAAATATGATTAAGGGGAAGTTTGTTTCATTCAAGGAGATCCATGATCTCAACTTCAGGGGGTAAAGCTTTGATTTAAAGGCTTTATGATGAAGTTGTGCAAGAAACCCCCCATTGTTTGTTTTTTCTTCATAAATAGGGGAAAAAGAAAATTGTTGGGATTCTTGATTTGATGAGCCAAAAGTGAATAAAAGAATGAAACAAAAGGACTTAAATTGCAAGTTGGAATTCTTCAAAGATGGTAAGATTTTGAAGTACTAGAAGATATTCTCTTATTCTGATAAAAGGATTTAAAAAGATAAAGCTTAAAGTTTAAAAGATTTATTTATTTTTCTAATTCTTATCTTTTGTAAACCTAGACTCCTTATGTTATAAATGAAGGACCAGGCGTGTAGGTTTATATGTGTGTCAAGATGTAAACACCTAAATGTATGTGTGTGTGTATGTGTATGTATTCTAGGGGTAGAGATGTAGACGCCATATGTTAGGTTTAGCCTCAAGGTCAAGGTAACTTGATCCTGTTATAGTTCATTGATGTAATAATATTATTCTGATCAAATAATATTAGGGCTTGGAGTGTTAATAATGAAAAACCTTATGATAACTTTGATTTGTTCTTATTCCGTTGCATGTTATTATCTTTGTTATCATGATCCTAGATGAGGTCTAAACAACCTCGAGCTATAAATGATCCAAGAACTATCACATGCTTTAGTTCTATCAATGGATATGAAACTTGAGTATCAAACTTTCAGGGCAAAGTCCACTAAAAGTATCTCACAGACCTACACCCGCTATAAGATCTTGCTCAATAAGCTTGCCAATGATGGTATTAACCTCTCTAAACACGAAATCAATGTTGGTTTCATGAACAGTACTTCCCATGAGAACTTTTAGAAGTGGCTATACCTTCTCTTAGGGACTGAGGAATGCCAATCATACTAAACCCTTGACCCTTGCGAATATCTATGGGAAGGTTTGTCCTCATGAGGGACAAACTTAATCCATAAGAAGGTATTTGGACCACTAAAAATGCCTCATTACCACTCCCTCAAGCACTGACGTTATAATTGCCTTCTTCTCTAACAATGACATTTCAGGATTTTGAAGAAATTCTGAGATGAAGGTAGAATAAAGAAAAAAAAAAAAACGAACTAGTGAGGGAGTATCTAAAGACTTAGTATTTAGTACATTGAAAGAGCCCTTTTGGCAAACTTTAAATGTTTTATAAAAAGAGAAGAAAACAATTTTCATGTCAAAAAGGCAAATGAAAAAATAATTGAAGTTACAATATGTGGAAAAACAAACTGTTCATTTTGCTAGAGGACTGTTTTTCTAAAAGGTCTGAACCTTCTTACAAATCACCAGTGAATAATTACTCTTCAGTGTTTAACGGCTTTCAACCAAATTTTACTCCAAAACTTATTCAGTCTTCTTCTAACTCAAATAATCAAGCTGATCCAAAGTTTTAGAAATATTACAAGACCGAATACGAGAAGATGAAAGCTAAGCTTGCACTCCTTGAGGCAATTCCCTTAAGTTCTCATAACCCAAAGACCTTCCAACCAAGAACAAAGGTTTAGTCACTAAAACCTTTGATTGGGATGAGGAAAAGTGTTGGGATTCTGAAGCTTCTACAAGTTAATACTGCTAGCTCAAGATTAATACTGCTAGTGAATACTTAATGCTATTAATGAAGATTGAAGAAATAAGTCTAAGTCTTTAGTACTGCTAGCTTTGTAGTTAGTACTGCCAGTACAATGTTAGTATTGCCAGTAATAGTTAGTATTGTTAGTTAGTATTAGTACTGCTAATGTATTGTATTAGTACTGCTTATGAGATATGCATGAGATAAGTTAGGAATAGATATGCATTATCTCTTAACGCGTTTTGTAAAGCCTATTAGGGTTTCCTTAGTCTATAAAAGGATCCCTGGGCATAGTTAGTAGATATAGTTCTACACAGGTCAATAGAGATCTATTAGTAATCATAGTTTTTGTAATCTGTAACCTAGGCAGATTCAAGTTATAATATAAAGTTATTTTTTGATTCTTAGTATTGTTCTTTTTAGCATTATTGATTAGTTTCCGCATAATCAATAGTGTTCAAATCAGTGTTTCATTATTGTTGCTTTAGAATTATCTAAAGGAACAAATCCTTTACAAGCTAAATGTTAAGATCTATTCAGAAAATGATCCAACATAAAGTTTCTTCTTATTCAAAGCTTCTCACAAGATCTGATACCACTTGTTGATCCTAATAGAATAGATCTTGCTTAGCTTGTATAATCCTAAGTTGTATTGAATAAATCCAAAACAACTATGATAGAAACTTTGATTGTGAATATCAAAGACTATGCGGAATCTAGTCAATGATACTAAGAATGATTTCAATGAAATAGTAATGAATAAGATTAATAACAAACAGTTTACCAAATTTTTAGCCTCAATATAATACGAACACTCTTAATAGTGTTAGGGTTTACAAAATCTTGAAGCTACAAATAGATTGACAGAACAATGAAAAGATGATCTCTATCTCTATGCCCTAGGACCTCCTTTTATACACTAAGGAGTCCTAGTTGATTTACAATATATTACAAAAATTATAATATTCACTAAGATCCTTTCTATAGATAACTCATACTTATCACGTAAGTATTCTTGATCTCCAATCAATCTTTATCTTTCCAGCAGTCTTAATCCTTGAGCAGTTGTAACCTTTTAGTAGTTGTAACTTTGTACCAGCAGTTGTAACTTTGTACCAGCAGCACTAACTTAGTACAAGCAGCATTAACTACTTAGAATATTTTCTTCATTCTTCATCAGCAGTACTAAGTTACACTAGCAGTACTAACTTTACTCTAGCAGTACTATCTTTACTCTAGCAATAGTAATTAACAGCACTAATATACACTAGCAGTTGTAACTTACACTAGCAGTACTAACTACTTAGCGTATTTTTCATAAAGATTACTAACAGCATTAATTTATGCTTAGCAATACTAACACACACCTGAGCAACAGTAACTCTAAGATCATCATAAAGTCTTTTAATCCCAACAATTTTCTATACCTTAAACAAAAGTCAATTTTCAGAAGACAAGAAGAGCAGAAGAGGTCAAGCAAAGCTATTAATTCCATAGGAAACACCTTGTAATCTCCAATTCTCTAGTAATCGTTCGATTTTTGGTATCATTCTTTTAACTCGGTTAGTTTACCTTGGTTAAATTATTACTTTTGTATTGATCACAATAATTAAGGGCTAATACCCTTGGGTATTAGCCATGCTTATGAAGATAAAAATGTTTGTTTGTTTATATCGACTGCTTAATTTATCATTGATTGCTTGTTTATGTTTATCAATTTATACTTGTTTATGTGCTTTTGTAGGCGACCTATCATTTAACTGGATCTAGTGATACCGACCAAGTTAGCTAGATGCCGGGATGGCTCTCCATATAGTAATTTATATATCTAGATCAATAGGATCACAAATAATGCCCTATCTTTGCCTTTAGCTTAGTGAGCTTAGCTAAACTAGCAGGTAAACCTGGGATCAATGAGTACGTTCTTAGTCAATTGGTAAAGACTTAGACAGTAGACTACTAGTATATAATTGCCATTAAGCAGTAAGTGGGTAAAGTCTCTATGAGCTAGGGTTTTATTAAGAACACCATTATTAATCTCCTAAGATAGATTATAATCAACAAATAGGAGGCTTTATGCGGATGCGTTTAATTATGACATAATTCTACATGTCTAGGTTTTAGGAAGAAGTACCGCCTAAATCTTAAAATGATATGCCGCCTTGAGATAAGCACTCATTGCACTAAATAAACAAACCAACATTTTAATTAGATTAGTCATGGTTAATACAGTTTTCTTATATTTGGCTAGACCGCTCTTCTATCTTTTGTCTGTCTTCTTGCATGTGTTATTGTGTCTTAAATTGATCTAAGTTACCACAAAACATGTGCCAGTCTCTCAGACTGAAAACCCCCTTATCCGTTAGAATTAGGATTAACATAGGTTTAGCATAGGTTTAACATAGAATAGAATTAACATAGTTTAAATTAACTTAGTTTAGTTAACCAAAATATTGATAAAATAAAAATATTAGTTCTCGCTCATAGTGATCGACACCCTACTTACCACGAAACTCTATCTGATCGGGTACACTGCCCGTTAAAGTGTTGTTTTAGGTAAAGTCGGCAAAATATAAATTTAAAACATGAAAACATAAATAACATCTACACGACAGTACAATTAAGTTTTTGGCGCCACTGTCGGGGAGTGAAATTGTAAATCTTTACTTTTATTTAATATTTTGGTTTTTAACATTATATTAACCTAACCCACTAGATTAGTGTAAAATTTTGTAAAATTCTAAATATTTGTTTTTAATTGTTTGCTTGTTTTATTTGTAAAATTTTGTATATTTGCTTGTTTTATTTTGTGTGTTTGTTTTGTTTGTTTTTAATTATTTTCTATACACTGTTCTGGATCGATAACAACAGGATACTGGCATTGGAAGTGTTAAACAATACAAGATATTTAGTGAAATGCTTTATGATTTTGATAGGCAAGATGTGCTGGAATTGTACAGATTGGTCAAGGATAGATTTCAGACAGCAAGTCCAAAAGGTTATGACTTATTGCTTTGGGGAGATCTGAAGACATTGATTGAACCAAATGAAAAAGATGAAATATAATGAAATCAACAAGACTGGAATCTGATAAACTGGAAGTTACATAATTTTTGTGGAGTTTATGTGCTTTTAATGGATACTGGTTTAGTGATTCACATGATGGTTGAAAAGAAATATCCTCTGTCACAAGATACTCTGTCAAAAATGTTAAGTAGAAGGCTTGAAGTAGATCATCAAAGTGAAATGGGTTATGAGCTCATCAGGTTTGTCAAGTCACAAGTACTGCAGTAGAAGAGTGTTTGGAAGCATCCTCAGCAGACTAGACTAGATCATTTGATTCAGAAGAAACTTGAGATTTGAAGGTAAATCACAAGTTTAGGGGAGGATTGTTGGGAATAAATCTTCACAAGATTAGTTCAAGAACTTAATACTGCTCAAGATATAACTAACAGTACTAACTGGGTTAGTACTGCCAGAAGAAAAGTTAGTACTGCCAGTACTGAACTTAGTACTGCCAGAGAAGATTAATACTGCTAAAGGAAGTCAGAGATGCCAAAAGATAAGGATTGCCAGAAGATAAGGATTACTTGGAGATGAAGATTAGAAGATAATTATAGAATAGATTGTATCAGAATATTCTATAAGTTTATGTTTATCTTTAGTATATGTTGTAAGCCGACTAGGACTCCTTAGTCTATAAAAGGAGGCTCTAGGGCATTAGTTGATATACAAGTTTTCATAGTTGTCAAGTCGATTTAGAAAAGCTTCAAGGTTGTAAACCCTAGTACTAGTGAAGAGTACTCGTATTATTGATCTAATAATATTGGAGCGTTTGGTTATATTCATTGTTCATTCTACTGCATCACAGTTTACTATTACATTCATATTCTTCTAAATACTAAAGAGTAGATTCCGCATACTCTTAGTATCAACAAAGTTTCTAAGCATAGTTGTCTTGAATCTATTCAATACAACTAACCCTTTAACAATTTGTAAGATCAAGTTGGGATCAACAAGTGGTATCAGAGCCTTGTGTTCTGAAACTTTGATCTAGAAGTTATGGAATTTGAATCTGCACAGAGTAATACTACTGCTAAGCTACCCATACTCAAACTAGGTGAGTATGAGATGTGGATGATAAGAATTAAG
>BQNB010080321.1:15593-29972 GCA_026074375.1 Tanacetum coccineum
TGTCTAAGCATCTTGAGTCATTATAATAAACTTATTTTATTAAGTTATTTCGAAAACTTTTGATAACATGTGCATAAAAACGCAAATATTCGGATATTCTATCAAATTCTCAATTTTATTAACTTTTACTGTATCCGACAGGATCAGTGACCGTGTGGACGGTAGTCAATCCCTATTATAAACATTTAATAATTCTTTTATTCTTAGAATTATTTCATTTGAATGATTATATCTATATTTGATCAATTTCCGAGAGGTTGTCCCGCAAACGGCTTAAAATATCAAACAACGCGTTCCGACACGCCCGTTAATATCCACATTAAATCTAAGAGTTTTTAACTATAAGACCTATGGTGTGAATATTCAAAGTTTATCTACAAACATATTTACATTCGTTAAAAATGCAAGAAATTTTCGGGTCACATTTTAAGTCACAGATTATGATCGTTAAGTAACCCGACAAGGGTGGAAAGGTACCTAGGACCTCCTAGGATGCCATGAACGAAAATTTGAACCCTTGGAGATAAGGAGGCTTCATTTTAGGAGTGTTTTTCAACCATGGTACTATATCTTGTCTTATACCTTCCAAAAAACACACATAGTTACAAAAACACATAAAAGATAAAAAACATGTCCTCTTTTTCTCTCTTGGCTGATTCGAACCAAAACACACACAAAACCATATTTTTGTTATGTTGATCAAGAACATGAAGGTGTAAACGTTCCGGGTTGATTCTAGTAGTCGGTGTATCATTAAAACAACGTTTGGGTTGTCGGTTTCGTGTTAAATCTCGCTTTTAAAACCCTCTTTTTAAGTAATCATTTCTTCAAATATTTTTTGTACTTTTAGTGTTCTTATGATGCATAGATGTTAGTTGTATGGTGCATTTTCTAAAAATCGAAAGCTTAAAATTTCAAAAGGATAGTAAGGGTTCGTTTGGTTCAAACGTGGGCAAAAGGGGACACAAAGGAAAAGATCACTTTATTATTTTGGTTGTGATGGTTGAAAAACATTTATATACTATATAGCTTATTTATCATTTAGCTTAAAAATAAGCTCTCGAAGAGCTTATTTCGGCTTATACGCGACTTATTTATATTCGAACATAACTTAGAACAAAGAAAAGTGGTTTTGGTTATTTACCTATTGTATCATATTTTTATAAGCTTATTATGGTAGCTTATTTTGAGAACTAGAATAACTTATAGCTTATTAGCTTATTAATAAGCTATATACTCTCGGTTTTTGGGGCTTATTAAACTCACGGCCCATTAAGCCCAATAAGTTGCGGCCTATTGTGGACTTGCTGTGGTTCGGCTAATTTTCGTGGCTTATTGCTTAGCTTATTTGAATACTAGAAATACTTATTTACGTATTAAATAAAATATGGTTCGATTTCGGACTTGGAATATTTTCGGAGAGACTTGCTTCGGCTTATATATGCCGCGGCCCAATAAGGAAGCCCAATAAGCTTTGGGTTATTTTTTGGACTTTTCGTTCGACTTATATTCTATATACTTTTAATACGTATCTAAATCGATATTTTAGACAAATAAAGGTATAAATAATAAACGAATACTAATTTGGATTATTAATGGGCCTTAAGGCCCAATAAGTGAAAACTAGTGGATTTTAGCGCGTCGAAATGGATCTTTGGTCGATTTATGTTTGTGTATACTAGAATAGTTGAAATGGTCGTAGGAAAACGTATTTTGGATAAAACGTCTCGAGAAAGTGAATTTTAGCTTTTTGTCGAAAGTTGGCGAGTTTGAGAAAAGTGTTTGAAGTAAGGTTTAAAACCTTAGAAAATGTTTTATAAACGAACGGGTCATGCCGAAATTTTTTAAAAATATTGTACTTAGAAAATATTTCACAAAAGAATTATTTTCCAAAAGTCCGTCAAAAGACGAAATAATAAATAATATTATCTTAATAAATCGACTAAAAGATGAAAAATATATTTTATAATTTTATAAAATATAAAACTCTTACCGTCTATCTTGTTTATTTAAAACATGTTAATACTCATCATTTGAGCACTTAATCTAGGTAACTTAGGTTTACCGAGAAAACTGTCAAAACTTATTCAACTAACGTTTAAGTGTGAATTCACTCACTTCTTAATTTCTACTCCTAAGTCATTTTTATTCGACTACATCTAGTCGATGTGAGTATATAATACCTACTGTATGAGTATAACTATTTTGGGCATATATCTTCTAATTCTTATCATCAGCCATTACACAACCAATAACAATAAAAACGATTGTACAACAACATTTTGACCTATATGCATCAATCATAATCATACGTTTAAGAACATATTTCTAAGTCGGACATTAATTGGATTAGGTCGTGTCTGGACGTCGTTGCATTCACTTGTTTGAACTTAATCTCAACTACATATCATCTTTGTTAAGGTGAGTTCTCGTAGCCCCATCTTTTTGAACTTGTTTTATCTTTGGGGTGAAATGATACTCAAGTCTATTTTGAACTTGGTTTATGAGATCTTGTTTTGTCTTGATACTCAAATCTATTTTGAACTTGTTTTTATTACTATGCGAAACTTTTATATTTTTGGACAATGATATGTGCATATGACTGCTATGCGAATGACATGAGGTTTAGTTGAACTTGTTTGTGGATCATATCTTGTTATGTGAGGTATCTTGTGATCTTGTGAACTTGTGGGTCATCCGCCCTATGTATAGCTCCAGCTGGTAGGCTTTAGGTACGAGGAACTAAGAGCTAGATCTTTGAGAGTGTTGGTATCTATATGGTTGTGCATATATGTATCTAAGAGTATTATGGAGTTTGTATGTTGGTATCTATATTGTTGTGTATCTATGGTTCTATGATAGCAAGGAGTTGTTATATTGGTATCTATATTGTTGTGTATCTATGGATCTATGATAACATGGAGTTGCTATGTTGAAATCTTATCTATTGCATGTATTCACTATCTTATTGCACAATTGTCCTCATGTTGAAACTATGGCACAACAACTGGGTTATTATCAAACCTACGAGCTCACCAACTTTATGTTGATCTTTTCGAGTATCATTTTTAGGTGTGTTTTCAATAAAGGTAAATTGGGAGTAATGGAAATCAAAGACGTACATTTGTGAGGTGTTATCTAAAGACTAGTGTTTTACTTATCAAGAAGGCAACTTAGGAACTATTATAAATCAAAATCTTTGTGAACTTTGTATGGTGTGATCTTGTAACTTGTGCGATGAAATCATATCGTCGCATCCCGTGTTTCCGCCGTAGTCGAGGTGTGATGATTGGTATCAGAGCCAAAGTTATAGATATTGCCTGTTTTTCTAAAATAAAAACGCAACTATAACCAAACTAAAGTTTTCATATAAACCTTAAACATGGCGGAAGTTGACTATCTCGAGCATTTCATGGTATTTTCTAAATTATGCATAGCCTGATCAACTATGCCTAATTTACGAAGGACCACAAAATGATGGGGGTAGTCTCCCCAAGTTATGTTAAAGGGTGGGGGGGATACTAAATGCTAAGACCACCTAAAAATAAATTGACCTTGAAAGTATACATTGCATATGTATACCTTTACCTTTTTGCCATTTTATGAGAATGCTTGCGCGTGTTAAGATATAGATCATCATTGATTGCCTAGCGTTTGCCATGCTGCCTTAGTTGTATTGCATGTTGCCTTGAGATGCTTATTCCTGTTATCTGATCTTACTATTGCCTATTTGTCGTTCGTATCTTCTCGGTATATCTAATATAAATATATGAGTGTGTGTATATATATATATGGCTACGAATAACTAAGTTCGAACTTTATATTGATTACTATATGTAAGCAGATATATGTTGGTAATTTGAGTAATGTTATTTTATGAGTGTACTTATACACTTATCGTGTTATCACATGCCCTGTCTTCCCCAAACTACTCACTTTATTGGAAAGTCTGAATACACCGCATTCTAAACCGAAGGATTGGATGATATCCTTAGTCGCACTAAGAACAACTCACTGACCAATGTAGTCGCAATTGGTGGTATTGTCTTATAATTAGGACCTTGGAGACTACAAATAGAACAATAGGATTCATGAGAAAGTGATACCCTCAGGATGAGTTCCTCACATTAGCCATGGTAACAGTGGCCGCCCTAGTGCTCGTGTTCCGGAGATGGTACCAATACGGACGAACCGAAGTCTTTTGATCGAAACTTTATTACAAGTGAAACGTTTTTTAAACCTTATGAAGTACAAAACTTTGGGAATTTCTATGGTTAGTGGTTTTATCTTGAAAGTCAAAGTCCAGACCACATGCGAAAAATCGCTTAGGCGATGCACAAGTTTTTTTTTACTAGCATCTTTTCACATGACTATGGTCACGAAAACTTTAAACAATGTTGCTTCAAACTACATTAACGGTCAAATCTTATAAGGTTTTATTCGAATAAACGTGTTAACAATTTTAAAACCATGCCTACGAGAAGGGACACACACTATGTCTATGCACTATTCGACCATTAGAAATGAACCGAACATCTCGGATTATCAATGAGAATTTCTGAATGCTCCAAATCATTGACACCGGATCTTTGCCCTTAGAGGCTTTGAATTATAGATCATCATCTTCAACTTCTCATACGCCTAACTACTCGTTCCCCCTTAATGTTTCACATCAGGGGCTGTCTTTTGAAATTCTTTTATATCAACTATGAGATCATTAGTAATGTTCATCCTCATTATTCAAACTTTAAATGGACCTACCATTCTTTTCGGTATACGATGATCGTTCCTCCATTCGGAGATGCAACACTGGTAACCTTTCAATCCCATGTAGTACTTACCTCGATCGTAACCCTAACCTTCTTTGTTAATCTCACCAATCTAAGCAGTAGATACCCATTCGTTTATGTTGGGCAAACCCAGAATTGAGTAAACTTTTCAATAGCAGTAAGTTTGAAATAACAACTTGATGTTTAGCTTAATTTCATGACAGTTCTTGTTTGATTGAGTTGTGGAGTTGAATTGGATTCGAAGTTGTTACTTAGCTTAAGGCTTATGATAATCTTGCCCAAGGACAGACTAGCTTACCTTCGCCTACATAGCTGCTTGACGGATTACTTTAGACTGACACTTTTTTTCACTTAGTAAAATAAGTTGGATAGGAACGCCATGATTTAAACTTTTAGTAGTACTTGACCATGTCACATAAGGTATGACCATAGTACTGAGTTCTGATTTGGCATCTAATTCTTTCGTGATGAAATTGACCTCCATTGAGTTCTAAGTATAAGTGTTAGTCCTTACAACAAGAAAGGATAACAATCGTGGATTCTAATATAGTAGACTAGGTCATTACACTAGACTAGCAGTTTCCTTAACAAATTGTTCCCCCTGACCTACAAACACCCTCTAGATTTTAGTTGTTGGCATATGATGGAATCTAAGTAAAACCTAGTTGAGGATTAACTAGTTATCACCCCATAGGAAGTTACTTTGATGATTGATTTCGTGTTATGGGAGAACCAAATGAAACTCACGTTAGGAAAGTTAAGCAACTTAGACGAGATAAGATTTTGATTTCAAACTAAGAGAGAATTTTGTACGAAACTTATGATCAATGGACATAAACATATATTCTTACATGAAATGACACACTGGTGCTCATGAACATCGTTATCTACACATTCTTACGAAATGACTCATCACTCACATCTGATAGGATTATCACTCTTCGTGAGACCTCACGCGCACATCCGTTTCATTACTTTCCTATATGACCATCTCAAAGTGAACTTGAAAGTAATTCAATTGCCATATCGTGCTCTTACTTCGGGAAGCAAAGGGTTAGACGGAACACTACGAAGTCACAGGGAAACTTGATCATATTAGTAGTAGGCCAGTTTGAAAACTCTACCTCATACAAAGTAAAATGAATTCTAAACGATATCATGACCATTCTAAGAAGTTGAAACCCAGATTTACCAAAAACATATAGAAGACTCACATAGTTCCAGATTACTCCAGCGAGCATCGATAAACAAGTAGAATCTACTTGGAAGAGTCTAGACACATTCTAATAAGCGAGCTTTAGACAAACCTTGAAAGAACAAAACATAGGTTGTATCGTGCTGAGCACATACCTCTTGTAGATCTAATTAGGTCGGCTAGACACACGAGAACTAGATACTACCGAACATCTTAGAACATTCTATTAACACGTCGCGGACTGGAACATATCCGGACACCCAACCAAAATCTTGTAATTCAAAACTTCATAAAGGACTATCAAACTGTGAAGACAGTGGAAAAACCTACCATACCGATCGACCATGATCTGTTTTCACCTTGGGGAGCATAAGAGTCAAACTTTAGAACTAAGTCTCTAGAGGAATCAATAGAAACCTACCATACCAAATAATCAGATATTCTATCAGATTCTCAATTTTATTGACTTTTACTGTATTCGGCAGGATCAGTGACCGTGTGGACGGTAGTCAATCCCTATTTTAAACATTTAATAATTCTTTTATTCTTAGAATTATTTCATTTGAATGATTATATCTATATTTGATTAATTTCTAAGAGCTTGTCCCGCAAACGGCTTAAAATATCAAACAACGCGTTCCAACACGTCCGTTAATGTCCACATTAAATCTAAGAGTTTATAACCATAAGACCTATAGTACGTGACTTAATCTAATATTGTACGTGTTGTGGGCTTAAGCCCAAACCAAATCCCGAGCCCGACCCAAGTTAACATTATACCCAGCCTATGGCAAAAGCTTAACCGGCCACAAGGGTATTTAAACCCCTCTCCAAGTGTGGAGAGGGTGTTGGTTGTCATTTGTTACTTTATTGTTACACATGGCAATCCACCATCCTTTCAATTTCTCTCTACTTTCTCTCTCTAACTTCTCTCTAGAATTCTTCCAAGTAATTTGTGTTCAACATGAAGTGTAAGTGATTATCGGGTTCCTACAAGTGGTATCAAGAGCCAAGGGGTATTTAGGTGATTGGTTTTGTGGTTTATTTGAAAACACTGGCTTATTTTTAAGCTAATAAGCCCATGACTTATTTGGACTTGCTTATTTAGCTTCTAAGTTTGTTCTTTTTTGATTTCGTAACACTTATGGCTAATTAGGTGAAGGAATTCTTTATTTAAATAAGCTTATAGTTAGACTTTTAGCTTATTTGGTTTGTTTTTTTTAAGCTCAAACTCACGGTTTGGTTTGTATTTGGCTTTAAAATAGTCAAAGGTTGTACTTTCCTTGACATCATAGTTTGTAGCTTATTTGATTTGAGTTTCATAGCTTATGTGGATTCCTATTAAGCTTATTTGAAATTTTCATGGCTTATTTTTCAAGCGAAGGTGTTCTTAATAGCGGTTTGGTGTTGCATGTACCTTGTTTTGTTTGTTAGTCAAAATTTTAGCAAGAAAAAAAAACATAGTGACCATGCAGCAGTTTGGTTAAAGTAGCCAGTGTTTTGCTTCAATTTGGCCACGGCGGTTTGCTTAAACCTCTGCCATAGTGGTTTGATACAGGTGGTTGCGGTTTATTCTTTTGTAATAAATTATCTAAACGAAACTCTGCCTATTTGAAAAGTCAACAACGGTTTAGTAAAATTAGACAGCGGTTTAGTGCTTTGAAAGAGACAACGGTTTATCATTTTGACAGAGGTTTACCATTTTGCCCGCGGTTTATCACTTTGACAGAGGTTTACCATTTTGCCAGCGGTTTATCATTTTGACAGAGGTTTAGCATTTTGCCAGCGGTTTATCATTTTGATAGAGGTTTACCATTTTGCCAGTGGTTTATCATTTTGACAGAGGTCAACCATTTTTCCAGCGATTTGTCACTTGATAGCAGTTTGATGAACAAGTTTAAGAAGATTTATGCTTTTTATCGCAATTTAGGAAACGAAACTATGTCTGTGTGATTCCAAAACAACTTAATTTCGACCCAAAACCATAATATTCAATTCAAGAACAACAAAACCACAATCCAATCACAATACATCTACTTAAGATCCTACAAATCATTTTCACTTCATAACAAATAATTCATTCATCAGGACTACTCTAATTACAACAACCACAATAGACAGTCAAATGCATAACAACATCATGGCAACTGGTTCAAGGGATCATCCACCAATGCTTGCACCAGGGAGATATGCTCAATGACAATCACGTTTCTTATGATACGTTGACACAAAAACAAACGGTGAAGCATTGAGGAAATGTATTCTACAAGGTTTTTATGTGCTCTATAATGTCACAACTGTAGCTAAACCTGCTATAGATGATTCTCTAACAGTTGAAGAACAATTAGTTTCTGAAACTCTCCTAAATATGTCTCCTGAGAAAAAACAACACTATCAGTCTGAAAAGGAAGCTATTCACTAACTGGTATTGGAGATGAAATCTACTCAACAGTTGATGCTTGCAAAACAGCTCATGATATGTGGATAGCCATTAAAAGGCTAAAACAGGGTGAATCTCTTAACGTTCAAGATGCCTAGACTAATCTGTTTTAGGAGTTTGGAAAATTCACTTCTAGAGACGGAGAGTCAATGGAATCATATTACTCTAGGTTTTATAAGATGATGAATGAAATGATAAGAAACAACTTGGAAGTTGTTACGATGAATGTTCAGTTTCTTCAACAACTTCAACTAGAATGGACCAAGATTGATGACATTATCAGCAACACTAGACTAGGACACTTGTGTCATAGCCACAAAAGCCTTGAAATTCTAAAATAGGTATCAAAGGAGTTAATGAAGTAAGTGCCTGAAGAATTTCTAAGAATGCTAATCCACTAACACTTGTTGCTGCTGCTCAACGGTATCCAAATCCTTACTATCAAGCACCAAAACCTCACAGATCACTTGCACCACAATCCAAGCAATCATCATCTACCAGATCTTATGCACCTACCAGATAAAAAGGCAAAGAGATAGCCAAGCGAATTACACCTCCATCTGCGTCAGCTTCTAAAGAAGACAGTGATCCAGAACAAGCTTAGAGAGATAAGGATATGCAGAAAAACTTGGCACTCATTGCAAATTACATTAAGAAGCTCTACAAACCTACCAACAACAACCTTATAATATCTTCAAACTCTAGAAACAAGAATGTGGATACTACTTCAAGATACTTGAATGAAAATCAGACTGGTTAGTTTGGGAATCAAAGGACAGTGACTATTACTGAGGCTAGGTAAACTGTAGGCAGTCATGTAGTGCAGCAGACTGAGATACAATGTTTTAACTGTAAGGAATTTGGACATTTTGCTAAGGAGTGTAGGAAACCTAAAAGGACAAAAGATTATAGCTATCATAAGGAGAAGATGTTGTTGTGCAAACAAGCTGAGAAAGATGTTCCACTTCAGGCAGAGCAAGCTAATTGGCTAGAGGATACAAATGAAGAAATCGATGAACAAGAACTGGAAGCACATTACGGTTTCATGGAAAAGATTCATGAAGTGTTACCTCTAGAATCAAATTATGATGATAAGCCATTGGAAAAGGTACAATACGATGACAACTATAATGTGTTTGCCAATGAACGACAACATTCTGAGCAACTTGAATCCATTAATGACACATATGTGGAGGAAAAGGTTGATAGCAATGTCATTCCTGATTCACCAGATAAGTGTGATAATGTCAATCAGGCTGACCAAAATGCTGAAGAATGTGATGATGAGCGTGTTATGCTTGCTAATTTAATTTCTAATTTTAAACTTGATACTGATGAAAACAAAAAGATTTACAAGAAATTAAAGAAATCAAATGCAACACTTGCTCAACAATTACAATAGTGCAAATCTACTCTTGAGGAGACTATTAGTTCTCGAGATAAATGCCTAATTGCATTGCAAGTCAACGAGATTGAACTTGAGAAGTACAAGACCTACCTTAACCGCCCAATTGAAAATGACAAACTTGAACTTGAATGTAAATTAAAGGAAACTCTAGGACTATTAGCTCAAAAGGAACATGAAATTAAAGAAGGTTTGAAAACAAAAGCTTATGAAATTTTTGTTGTCAAAGAGAAACACGACGAGTTAGTCAAACAGAGTCTTTTAACAAAATCAAGTTATGAAGGTATTGTCAAAGATAAGTCTAAGGTTATACAGGATTTGAAACTTAAGGAGGGGAATGATATTGATAAAATGATTGTAATGGAAAAATAAATCAAATTCTTAAATGAAATTGTTTACAAACAAAATTAGTCAATTCAAACCATTCATATGTTAGCCCCCAAGTACCAAACCTATAATGGTAGACCCACCTTTGCTAATCCTTTGTACCTCCAGAAAGCTTAATCTAAAAAACCTTGTTTGTATGAGATCCCTTATGACCAAAGCGATCTTGCAAACAAATTTGTCCCTTATAGGGAAGAGACCTTGACCCTTGAACAAGAGAGTAGATTAAAATTAAATAAATATCTTGTGAAACCATATGACTACACAAAACAAAACAGTCTTTATGAAAATTTTAAACCATCAACAAAGGAATATCTTAATCAATTGGAACGTGCTACTCAAATTTGAAAGAACATGTTGAGAAAATCTTTTGTTAAAACAAAGACAAATATTGCTAAAAACATCGCTTTTCTACCTATGCAAAAATCAATTAGTAAGAGTCGACAAGCATATAATACCATGACTAATAATATGAATCATTTCAAATAAATAGTTGATTTATCTTGGGAAAAACATACACATGAACACTTTCGTGCACCAACCGCTAAAGATATGAAGTGTTGATCAAAACCTGTTTAATGCCTCTTACCATAAAAACTCAAAAAGATAGTTTGACATTTGCCAATGCTTTAAAACAAGAAATGTTTGAAGATTTAACGTACGTACAATCCCTTGAAAAAGAGAATGACAAAATTGAAATTGACAAAGCTGAATTTTCAAACATGTATGATATACTTCTCGAAAATTGTGTTTCCAAGGATGTTATGTGTTCTTATTTGCATTCTTTATCTGCTCTAAATGCTAATGCTCAAACTGAATTGCGATTCATGTATCATTATAAAGTAAAAGAATGTGAATGTCTTGCACAAAATCTTTCTAAACAAACTGGAGAAGTTTGTAAAGAGGTTTATAATAAGCTTTCACGAAGTTTTGCTAAATTAGAAAAGCACTCAATTTCTCTTGAACTTGCTTTACAACAATGTAAAGAACAACTTAAAAATAACACAGTTTGCAAAGAAACAACGTCAAATGTATTTCGAAAAGAATGTGAACAAGATCATGAAATACAAGATATGAAAGCTCAATTGCAAGACAAGAACATTGCCATATTTGAGTTAAAGAAACTCCTTGAGAAATTCAAAGGAAAACTTGTGGAGACTAAAACTGATAAACCATCTTTTGTTCGACAACCAAATGCACAAAGGATTATAAAACCATCAGTTATGGGTAAACCGACTCCTTTTTGGATTCACTTGAAAAGCGTGATTTTTCAAAACCAAGGTCAGTTACCAAAACTAATGTGTGAGAAGGTTTATCAAAATCATTTCCTACACAGACTTTACCTCGAACAGCTAAACAAGCTGTAAGAAACACAGATGTGCTTAAACTAGGAATGTATCGAATTAACACTAGGACAACACAAAATAAAGCATCTCAGTTGCCTTAGACTTCTAGGAATACTAATCCTCGCATGTCTACCTCTACATGAGTAACTCACAAAACTAGTGTTAGCAAACCACAAGTTAAGAGCACTCACATGAAAGATACGATCATGCAAGACAATAGTCAAGTGAAGTTTAAAAAGACGAAAGTTGAAGACCACCATAGGATTACTAGTATTTCAAATAAAACAAAGTCTGTAACTGCGTGTAATGACAGTTTAAAATCTAGAATTTTGAATGTTAATGATGTTTATGCTACTTGTGGAAATTGTGTGTTTTATTCTAATCATGATGCTTGTGTTTCTAAGTATTTGAATGACGTAAATGCTATAACTAAGAAGCATAAGGAAGTGCCTATTAGTAATAGAAAACCCAAAAGCTAATCGAAAAAATCTGTTGCAACACCTCCTACGAAAATAGTTGCTTCATAATCCACTACTTAGAAATCTAGGAGTTACTTTAAGATGTTGTATGAGAACACTAGTAAGAAATGGACTTGGTGGATAGAAAAACAATGCCCATTAGGATACAATTGGAAGCCTAATCCCAAAATGATTTGGGTGCCTAAAATTAGGAATGAAAATGTGAAAAAGAGAGTTAGTTTTGCTATAGATAATGCATCTAGGATAACTAATGTCTTGAAACTCACAAATACGTTAGGATCCAATTTGGAAAGTGTTTCATCGTCCTTTAATTCTCTTGCAGATTGTTCAACTCATCCTCTTCATTGTTGGATTGGATGCACAAAGCACATGACTGACAATCTCCAGCTGCTGTGCTACTTAGTTGATAAATATCTGGGTACATTACGGTTTGGCAATGATCAATTTGCACCAATTTTTGGTTATGAGGATTTGGTTCAAAAAAATACAATAATCGAGAGGGTTTATTACGCTGAAGGACTCCATCACAATCTCTTCTCAGTTGGTCAATTTTGTGATGCGGATTTGGAGATTGCTTTCAAGAAATCTACTTGCTTTGTTGGAGATCTTCAAGGAAACAACTTACTTTTGAGTACTCATGAATCTGATCTCTATAAAATCACTCTTTAAGACTTATCTTTACCAGATCTAATCTGTTTACCTACGAAAGCTTCACCAACTCAAGCATGGTTATGGCATCGATGACTTTCTCATGTTAATTTCGATACCATCAATCTTCTCTCGAAGAATGATATTGTGACTGACTTACCAAATTTGAAGTTTGTAAAGGATCAACTATGTTCTTCTTTTGAAGTAGGAAAGGCAAAAATGAAGTTCATTCAAGACAATAGTCGCTACACGAGCAAAGAAACGGTTATAGTTACTCCATATAGACTTATGTGGTTCGATGCGTGTTGAAAGCTTCAATGGAAAGAAATACATTCTGGTAATTGTTGATGATTACTCTAGATATACTTGGACTCTCTTTCTAAGATCTAAGGATGAAACTCCATAAGTTCTCAAAGACTTTCTAAAGATGATTCAATGAAATCTCCGAGATTAATGATAACTGTTCGTACTGACAGAGGCACAGAGTTCTTAAACAAGCCACTTCATGCATACTTTAAAGAAGAAAGAATTGAACATCAAAAATCCACTCCTCGAACACCTGAATAGAATGGCGTTGTCGAAAGACGGAATCGTACTCTTGTTGAGGCTGCTCGAACGATGCTTTTGGCATCTAAACTTACTTTGTTCTTTTGGGCTGAAGCAATCGAAACCGCATGTTATACCCAAAATAGATCTCTCATCATCCCCAAACATGAAAAGACACCATATCACATCATTAATGCCAGAAAACCTACTCTCAAACACCTTCACATTTTTGGTTGTATATGCTACTTAACCAGAGACGGCGAGAATCTTGACAAGATAAAGGAAAAAGAGGATCCATGCATTTTTGTGGGATATTCCACTCAGGATATATAGTCTAAAACAAGAGAACTCGCTTAATAGTTGAATCCATCCATGTCAACTTTGATGAAATCAAACAAATGGCAACAGATTATGACTACTCTGGCCCCGCGCCTCCATGATAAAATTCGTGTTTTGAACGAACCGAAATGACTTCTGCACATAACAGTGTAAAACTCGGAACTCATGACCACGGAAATGAACCTTCTAGTTCAATGCTGGTTCTAAATGTTTCTCCTTCAGCAGACACATTAGCTCCATCATTACAAGAGTTGGAATTTCTATTTAATCCTGTCTTCGATGAATACTTCACTACAGGAAAATCAAGTATATCAAATTCCGTCGCTCTCAATGATAATTCTCAACCACAAAACACATAACCTATAGAAAATATTCCACCTATAACTGAACCGATTATTCCATCAACAAATGTTAATACTGAGGAAAACAACAATGATCAAGCAGACAATGCATAGTTTCAAGAATATGAATTTGTTAACCCTTTTGCTCTATCGGGACCAAAAGTTGCTGAGTCATCCTCACGCAATATTGATAATTCAAACATGCATACATTTTACCAACGTCAACCTTTCGAATACCATTGGACAAAAGATCATCCGTTAGAACAAGTTTGTGGTAATCCATCAAAGCCAGTGCAAACAAGATGACGGCTTGCAACAGATCCTGAAATGTGTATATTTGCGCTCACCGTGAGTATTATTGAACTGAAAAATATTAAGGAAGTAATGGCTGACTCTACATGGATCGAAGCAATGCAGGAAGAGCTTTATCAGTTCGATAGACTCACAGTTTGGGAACTAGTCGACA
>BQNB010080322.1:0-29972 GCA_026074375.1 Tanacetum coccineum
TGGTCTGAACACATCATCAAAGACATCCAACGGGTAAGATTCAAATGAAAAAGATCCAACGGCTGTGAAGAATTGAAGTTCTTATCTTCTTATCATCTTCTCCTATAAATAGGAGATTGTATTTCAGTTTTAGAGAGTTTTTAGTTAGATGTAGTTCAACTTACTTTGTAATTTTCTCTTTTCAATTCACGTGTACTGTTCATCTTTTCAATTGAGCTTTTAAAAACTTTCAAAATTCAGTTGTACTCTTTGTTCTTTACTTTGTATTCTTCTTCTCTTAAGCAATAAAAATAATTGAGTTGAGTTTGTTTTAAAGCTTTCATGTATAAAGCTGTTTTTAGCTAATAAGCTTGTAATAAGCTAAATTTAGCTTATTTTGTTTTCTTAAGTTCAAAAGTTGTTCAAATAGTTGTTAAAAGCTTTCTAAAAACTGATTTTGTATGCTTCAATTCAATAAAGTTCATTTGAGTTCAATGTGATTGAGTTTTGAAGCAATAAGGAAGAATAAGCTCAATTTAGCTTATTGAGCTAAGGACTCTTGGTCTAGAGGCTAGGAGCCATTAGGATATTATGTTTTAGAGCCACTCACTCAGAAAGAGTGGCTAGTTTTGAGACTACAAATTTCAGGTTTAACCTTCTATATTTCATTGTAGCACTTGAAGCTTAATTCAGTAGCTTATTTCCTTGACTTTTTGTGTGTTTAAACTTGTTTAATATTGTTTAGTTAGCCTAGTGATTCAAATGCCTTAAGCTGTTGTAGCTAGAGTTTATTGAGATTTCAAGTTTTTAATTCTGTCATATTAGTAGAATAAGCTAGCTGAGTAACTAGCTTATTTCTTTTCATAAGCTTTAGTTTTTAGTTCTTAAATAGCTAAATTAGATTAGTTTAAGAATGAGTAGATAAAAGGTCTTAGCATTTTTAGTTCTAAAATAGATTTTAAGTAAATTTTAGTTTGGACAGTGAAAGTTAACTAGTGTTTGGGTAAAGGTGTTGTTGACTCTAAAAGTCAACAAGAGAATGTCAAAACTCTTTGCATAGTTTAGAATTTCAAAATTATCAAGTTTTAGAAAGGTTTTGCAAGATAGTTAGTAGTGTTTCAAGATTTGAAGCTTAAAAAGTCTTGCTAGCACCAGGGCATTTTTAATGATCAAGTAGCTTTAGAGTTTAGGTGATTTACAGCATTTTAGAGTTTACACTTGGTTAATGCAGGTTTAGATACATATAGGTAGTTAGTTTAAAGAGTTCTCAACTTAGGAATTAGCATGCACTTTAGTTTTTACCAAGTATATCAGTATAGGCAGTACTTACTCAGTAAGTACTACTGTTGCCACCAATTTTCTAGCTTCTTTTTAGCTCTTGAAGTTAGGAGATAGAACTTAGGTTTAAGCATTTTAGTAAAACTCCATAAGCTCTTTAAAGATCAACTTTTAACTTTCATTTATAAGCTTTAGATTAGCTTTTAGGATCTTACAAAAGTGGTATAGTAGCAGTTGAGATTTCTTGTTTATTTTCTTTTGAATTTCTATTCTCTAGTTAATATTTCCAAAATCCTTTTATCTATATTTCCTCTATAATCATAGAATAGCTTATTTGTAAAATTTCAATCTCTAGGATTTAGTTTTAAGCTAGTTAGCTTATTAAGATTAGCTTAATATCAGTGAATAAGCTGAACTTTAGCTTTTTAAGATCAAATTTCTCATTAATCTTGTTAACTTGTAGCTTATTTCTTTTTAGAAATACTTAGTACACATAATAAGCTTCATTCAGCTTCTTTTGGTTTTCATTTTCATTGAATATTAAGCTAGAAATAAGCAAAAGATTAGAAAAGTTAAAATTTTAAAGAAACACCTTAGTTTTTGTAAAACAGATTTAAAAGCTTATTTTTAGCTTATCTAGTGGATAAAAGTTCAATGTGCTTTTATTAAAGTTGTAGTGGATAAGCTCAAGTCCAACTTTGTAGTTTTAAGTTTTTGCTTATTTTCATTTTTTAGATAAGCCAAAAATAAGCCAAATCGTAGGGTCTGTTTGGTACTTTTTCAATAGTTAAGGGTTGTGTGTTTTAACTGTAGTGTAAATTCCTTTTAATTACCCGCCTACCCTTTACTTTCATTCTTTGCATTTTCTACCCTGTTCTTTTAGGATTAATAAAATAGTTTTTTATATTTTTGAAATTAGTTTAAAAAAATTAGGGTTTAGATTTTAATTAGCAAAATTAGGGTTCAATTGATTGGTATAAATTGGGCATTTTTATTCCATTAAATTTTTGCACATTTTTAGTTGTTAAAAACCATTTTTCTTTATTTTTCCAGTTAAATTTGTATTTTCTAGAAATTAAAATAGGTTTTTATAGAAATTAAAATAGGGTTTTAGGTAATTTCTTTTTCATAAGAAGAAATTCATAGAAAATAGAAAAATAGTTGGAAAAATCAATTTTTTTTGTAATAATTTTCTTTTTCACTCTAGTATTTTTGAAAAATAAAAATAGAATTTTAGTGATAATTTTTAGAAAAAGTGTATTTTTAGTAAATCATTTTTTTTAGAATTCATAAAAAATTCAAAATAGCTAAAAAATGTTATTCTTTTTCCTAAAGTGAAGTTTTCTGTTGTAAATTTGTGATTTTTAGGTATTAAAATTTGTTAAACAGAAGTATCTAGATTTTAAAATTCAGTTTAGCTCACGTTTTTTAATTTCTCGTGTATTAAAATTTCCGTGTAGTTAATTGTTTTTAGTTCTTTAATTGTTTTAGTTTAATTGTGGCTAATATTAGTTAGTGTAATTCAACATTTCAAAATCTTATCAATTTCTTGACTCGAATCCGAATTAGTTCCTGACTTTCAATTACGACTTGTTGGGATCGTCCCGAGAGAGAATACTTCACGGTAAAAAATATACGTATGTTGTTATCTATAAGTGAGATTTTATCCTTTTAGTTTGCTGATTGTGTGTTTGGAGTTTGTAGAAGTAATTAGGAGATTTTTCACAGGGATTTTTACATACATATATAAATTTGACTAGTGCTTACACACGCAACCAATATTCTAGACACCAATTTCACTCCTTAAGAAATGACATCAAATTCATTTAATTTCTTCTCATCCGTTTCATACCTCAAACTCGCACTCTCAATTAATGTGTACCAACCTCATCTTTTTCCTCTTCAATAATAATTCAATATGATTAATCTATCTAAATAATCGACCGTCCATCTTTTGATTATGACATCTTCTACATTTCAAGAATCCACTAGTGTAGCTCTATGCCTTAATATGTCTTTACTTTATGCTTATCCACTTTACCGTGTAATGATTCATACCTTATAGTATGAATTTATCTTTCTTTTATTTAGTTTGTACTGCAATCAATGTTTCGTAATGAGGTATTTTTAAGTGATTGAATGAACACTAATATATGTTTTAACTCTTATTTGAATTGCTTATCACGTGATAATGTAGTTAGGAAGATTATTGTCTTGCACTTGTACATTCTAAACTTTAGTTTGTAGCAACAATTTTCGTTTTATGATCAATCCATTGGTGCCCCAAACGAGGGGCGGGAGACATAATCAAAGGGGGAGTCTTGAAATCGTCTCTACGTTTTTGCTTTCTAACAACGATTCGTACGCTCATCTTGTTGTTTTAGAATTCGATAAAAAGGGGGAGAAATGGAATGAAACTCATTTAATAATCTTGAAAACATCTTAATTTTTTACATATTGAGTTTATATTTTTGTCATCATCTCAAATGGGAGAGTTGTTAATACAAAAAAATGTCTCTAAAAAGTTATTTATAATTATTCTTCGATTTTCCTCTCAATGTTTTGATAAGATAACAGTGTGATGTAATGAAAGAAGTTTATGATAAAAATAAACGTTTATACATAATTTAGTTAATCGTAACATTTCATGATTCTAAGATATAGATAACACTTAGGTATGGGACAAATGAAATATTTAAGCATGATTAGTGATCAAGAAAATATTTTTTCTTAACCATTACATTTTTACAAATGTATTTTCTAAAAAATAAATATACAAAATATTTTCTAATTAAAATAAAATTTTTATTTAAAACTTAAATTTGAAATTTAAATTTTCCCTCCAAAATAGACGCTTCCATACCAGATACAACCTTCCCCATAAAAAGACAAAAATAGGAGTGGGTATTAGAGCGGAGTGGACTGGGCGGCACTCTGATGTCTGGCGGCCCCAGATATATCTGGGACCGCCATAGACGCATTGCAGTGATCCGTTGGGTTTTCCTGCTAATAAAATACTGTCACGCCATTCCCAAGGTGAAAAAATACCTCTTTTGCATGAATTTTTTTAAGTCTTCTTTCTCTCTTTACAAAAACCTTCTTTCTACTTATAAATCTCCCGCCGCCCGCCCTGATCTAACCTTTGTTTGATCTTGTTTTAAGTGATCTTATCTCTTCTTCCCATCTCTCCTCTCTATCAATTGCAAGAGATAAACATTCGTATTCGTCAAGAAACAAATTGTTATTTAGTGATCTCTCCTCTCTTCTTCTAAGTATAAAATCTCTATTGTAATTATCTTGTGTAATTGTGTGAATCGGATTGTGTGTAAATCCGATAGTGTAGATCTTGTGAGTATGTATTAGTGTTTGTAAAGTGGAGATTGGTTCTAGCTCAAGATTAGGACTGATCAATATAGCTTATTGTTGGAAAACAACGTAGGCGACCGTTGTAATCGTTTCTCTGCTGAAGAGAGCTTGTTGACATAGTGAAATCTCGGGTAGGATCTCTTAAACGATACTAACTAATTTCTACTATCGGTACTAACTAACTGATCAGTACTTAACATTTTGTGTTGTCAGTACTAACTATAACTATCAGTACTAACTATTAATATTGTCGGTACTAAGTTAGGAAAACATAATTCCCAACATTATTAGTTTAGATATTTACATTGTTGATTCATATTGTTGATTGGTAAAACATACAACTCGAATTTAAGTATTTTGAAAGCAAACTTTTAAAACGTAAAACGAACCTGTAAACTATTCAACCCCCTTCTAGTTTCCACACCATGTTTCCCTAAACAATGCCACCTTATGTATGTAGATTGGGGAAATATGGAATTCACCTTTATAGATTAAGTACAATTTAGATCAATAAATTAATAAGTAAACAGGTCAAAATTGTATCTTTTAGATTGTATTTACTTGTGATTCCATTTTTTGGGAATGACCTTTTTCCTTTTGATCCTTTACCACGAGCAGGATTCGACATGGTCACCAGGTGTACACCCAAGTATGTGCATCCTTCCATCTAATGGGTTTGATATCATACCGTGACTTGGTGGGTGTGGCATATATAGATGAGGAAACAAAAGCTATGGCTGCTGAAATTGAGGTGGCTAATGGTCCTAATGATGAGGGTCAAATGTTTACTCGCCTTAGAAAGCTGAGTAATCAGTTTCCTCAACCTTATCCAACTGAGCAAGCTGCTAGGTTTGCCAATGGAGGGGCCTATCCCCTCTCAATTTGAGTCTCATCACCAAAGTAATTTTCTTATCCCTGTCATAAAGGGTAATATCAGCTTTCCAATAGATTATTACATTTTGTCTTTCCAGGCTCGTCACAATGGACATAACTATGTATTTGCACTTCTGACTGGCTACCGCGATCCCTCTGTTGGTGTTTCGGTGAGTAGTGAAAGGAGTATCTACCTATTTTTGATGCTATTCAAAAGGTAATATAAAAACTTATATGTTCACTCTCCTTCAATCTTTTACATGACTCAATTTCAATATGCATTTCTTTGACTTCATTTTTTGCAGATAACTGATGTCAGAGCTTATACAGGCAAAGTGGGGCCAAATGACAAGGATGGCATTGACATGGCATACAGAGTTTTTGTTGATCACATCCGAACTCTTTCATTTGCTATAGCCGATGGATGTTATCCAGGTTGATATGAAAACCTGCTCTGCTCCATCTTACTATCTAATATTACGTAGAACATATATTTGTGTTATCAATTAGAATGATCATTCCTGACATATATCGCAATATTTTGTTTTACAGGCAATGAAGGGCATGAATATGTTTTACCACTTTTCAATGGGTATTTATACGATTACTGCTTCAATTAAATAATATACGTTGTACATTGTAATATATATGTTTTCTCCTTGATCAGATTACATTTGCCATAGCCAATGGCTCTTGTCCAGTTGATATGAAAACCTACTCTGCTCCATCTTACTATTTAACATTATGGAGAACATATATGTTTGTTATCAACTAGCATGATCATTCGTGACATATATCGCAATATTTTGTTTTCCAAGCAATGAAGGGCGTGAATATGTTTTACCGCTTTTCAATGGGTATGTATACGATTACTTATTCAATTAAATAATATACGCTATACATTGTTATATGTTTTTAACCAATTTTGACCAGACTAAAATATTTATTACCAAAACTGAGTGTGGGAAACCTGGTTGTAAACTATAATCTGATGCTTCTGACTATAAAGAGTGTTTGGATTTATGTTTTAGAAATGATTACAACATTATTGCAAGTTCAAGTTAAGGTTAATCTGAATTACCTATTTATCCTTTAAAACATACATAAGAGACGTGTACACACTTTACACAAAGAATTTAATTATATCACGGAATGTGTATTAGTTAATTCCTTACATGATAACATTTTGCTTTGATTATCTATCTGATTATAGATAACATTTTCAATGTGTCCATCTTCTTAAAACACCAAATTGTTTTAATTTGCGGTTTGTTTTGTTTACCATACATAGAGCAATTGAATAAGGGGCAGACTTCATTGAAGCATATATATTAACTAGCAAAGATGGTGTTCTTGTGTGCCTTCATGATGTTACTCTCGATGATTCAACTAATGTTGCAGAACATAAAGAGTTTGTAGACCGAGAAGACCTATGAACTTGAAGGAGCTAATAAAATTAGACTATTCATATGTATGTCTGGTTACCTTTAATTTGAACTCAAGGTTATGATTAGTTATCATCATCATGTGAAATGCTTTGCTAATTACTCGAATATTTGCAGTTGATTTTACATTAAAAGAACTAAAAAGTTGGAAGACAAAGCAAAGGTTTGAGTTCCGTGACCAGTAGTATAATGGTAAAGTCTCCTTTTATATTTTACATATCCCTTTTTATACAACAACAACAACAACAACCGTACCCAATCCCGTATGAGCGAGGTATGGGGGACATATCCCATTTTATAATCATATATAATCAAAGCTATCTGTGCGTGATTTAGGCACATCTAATTATTCAATTATTATAGCCTTAAACGCCAAATACTTCCTCATATAACCTTTTTTATTATAACTCATTATTTGATAATATTTTTTAGCATCAGAAAAATCATTTTCTAAAGCATCCCTTACTAAAAATGGTTTTATTGTTGGTTAACATTGTAATATATATGTTTTCTCCTAGCTGAACGCCTACGTGCTAGAGTGATTGGACAGGACGAAACAGTTGATGAGGTTGCCAGGGCAGTCCTAAGATCAAGGCATAATTTGGGATCGAGTGGATGACCAAATGGCTCATTTATGTATGAATATTACTATTGGTCTATCAGCCATCTTCACGGGTAGGGGTCTTATCGGGTCGGGTTATCCGGTCGTATTAAAACAAACTAACCCACAACCCGACCTTATGAGGAATCAGGTTAGGGTGGAATTTTGGTCTGGTTATATCGGGCCGAGTCATTAACGTTATTTATAAAATCATTAGTTAGACTTGACGTTGAGTTTTGAAATGTAGAAATATATAATTTGGTGTCCGTGTCATTTGATATTTTCGTAACATAACAAGTGACCCTTTATTTAGCCGTACTATCAATCCACCTCTACTGTGAGTCAGTAAGAAGATTTCAGTGAATTAGGGATCGTGTTAGAAATTATAACTGAATTGGAGAAAGAAGTTCCAGATACGCTTACTAATTTTGTCACTGCTTCATTAGAGTTGAGGTGAAGTTTTCTTATTTTAATCACTACATTGTGCTTTTAAAAATTGCTCCCTCTTATTATTTACCAATTTATAGAACGGGAGTTAAGCCACTTTTTTAGTTTGGTAAACTCATGCAAACGTGAATTGAGCTTTAAATATGTAATTGGAAACAAGTGTCCTCACCTTTTTTTGTAGTTGCCAGTTTGGATAAGTGGTGTCTAGCTATGGATTGTTTTGGCAGTATAGATTGTAAAACGTTGTCTGATTGGGTATGACCATTTCGTATGGAAGATCATCCTTACATGATTCAAGAGATATCAAGTAATGCATCTTACTACAACCAGTTTTGTCACACGGACAACTATATGTAGCCATTTAAAGACTAAAAATCAAGAAAGGATTGAAGGTTATATGTTGCAACAGATACGAAAACTACACAAAATGCACTGCCAATAGGTTTATATGGAAGTTTAATTTTAGATTTGCATGAGCACAATTTATTTTGTTCTTTTGACATCTTATTTACTTTTTTCATATATCACACAAATATTTAAGTTTTTTGTAACACCCCTAAAAATGTGTCGCAACAGAAATATGTCTGGGGGTGTTACTTCATAATACAATAGCACAAGATACAAGAGAACGACCTCTAAATGTGTCGTTTGAAAAGTAATCTCGTTGATTTTCTTGAAATTGATATAACATTTGTCCCATAATTGCATCACAATGAAAAGCTTGAAAGCAATACAACGAGATTTGATCATTTGTATGTAAGTAGAAATCCATGAATGAAATCTTGTCAATTTAGACTCCAATGTACATCAGGTAAGCCAAACATCTAATTCACCTGAGAAAAACATGCTTAAAAGGGTCAACATAAAGTTGGTGAGTTCATAGGTTTGTTTAAGTATAAATGTTGCACCAAAGATTTGCAAAGTGTGTATGACCATTTTAACCCTTATAATAGTCACAAAATTGTACGTATGAAAGTTGGACCGCAATTGTTCAAAGTATGCATGATAATTAAAACCATCACGAAATGTTTCAAGTATGTATTGCTCGATAAGTGATTACGATTACTCTAAGTTCATGAAACTGGTGTCCCTTCCAAGATCACCCGAGCAATAATTAAAACTATATGTACCCATCGCAGGTGTCCCCTCCAAGAACACCCGGGTAGTAATGAATATGTACCCCTCGCAGGTGTCCCCTCCAAGAACACCCGGGCAGTAATGAATGTGTACCCCTCGCAGGTGTCCCCTCCAAGAACACTCGGGCAGTAATGTATATGTACCTCTCACAGGTGTCCCCTCCAAGAACACCCGGGCATTTACTTGTAAATATGATCACCCGGGTCGTTTCCCCAACGACTAGTGAAATTGAAACCACGTTTTAATTCGGATTCTGATTTGAATAAAGCAAAGCCATTTTTTATAATCTATATCTACTAAATAAAAGCAATTTAAACAATTAAACAATTACGGGAAACAATTAAAACACAACAAATAAACGAGTAAACAGATTTTAATCCCTAAAAATGTAAACTAAAGATTGGACAAAAGAAAATTTTAGGAAAAAGAAAAACATTTTTTTCGCTTTTTGGATTAAAAGATATAATTTTTCTAAGATTTAAACTACTTAAAAACTAAAAAATAATAAAACTATTAAAAATTAAATCCTAAAATTTTTATAAAAATTACACTAAATAAAGAAAGTGTGCAAATAGTTTGGTGTGTTGGTTTTAATAAATTAAATCGAAAAGTAACACAAAACATGTTAATATTTTCGTATATATTACAATTTGAAAAATTTAATCAAGGTAAATAATTCATATCGTGATTATATAGCAAGGCAAACAACCAAAGGAAATAATAATGAAGTGTATATATACGCGACAGTATTTTATATGGAAAATAAAATAAAAGTATATAATACCTTACAAGTATTATATAAGAAACGTGAGAAACTAATTAAAACAACATAATTCGACACGTGTTCGGAAATCACCATATAAGTTAATAAAGAGTCCTTGTTATAAAAGTAACGCACGTTTTATAGTTGAGAATTATGTAAACGATGTTTTCAAAGCTTTTACAAAAGTTATGACTTTATCTTCTAGTCGGGAATTATAATGATTAATTATTTTATAATTTTAGTATTTGTTTATTTTTTCTTGACGGGTTGTAGCTAAAATAGTTGTCTCATTTGTAAAAGTATAGTTCTCGTTTGTTTATCTGGTTATTGTATAATTATAAATTAAACAATCTTAAAACTATATAACTTAATCCTTTTTCAATCAATCCGTGTTGCAATTACTCGCGTGATCAATATATATAATTAGACGAGATCAAATAATATATAACACATTTATTTAACCATTAACCACCATTTAATCCGATTTTATATTTATAAAATCGTACGATATATTTATTAATCGATTTATATAAATTAAACACACCCTAAAGGTTGTTTCTGCTCACCCAAACACACCCCTACTGTTTGTTAAAACTCAAACCCAAACACTCCTACTGTTTCCTGCTAAACCAAACGCACCCTTATTATGAAACTGCTACACCAAACACACCCTTAGTATTGTTTCTATCAAGCCAAACGTACCCTTGAAGGTGAACCCAGATCCAAACGCACCATATGGTGGTTTTTAAAGACCAAACGCACCCTTTTTGGGTTTGTTTTTGAACAAAACCGCTCAATAGTAGTGATAGTAAAACCAACACACCCCTATGGGTTTTTATCAACAACCAAATGCACCCTTTTATGGTGAATCAAAACCAAACGCACCCTATGGTGGTGGCTGAGGGAACCAAACGCACCCTTTGCTGGTGACAGAGAACCAATGCACCCTGTTGGTGACATAAAACCAACGCACCTGTTGGTGACTAAAACCAACGCACCCTTGGGTGGTGCTCATATAAAAACAACAAACGCCCCTCGTGGCGTTTATAAAACCAAAACGCACCCTATGTTGGTGACTAAGTGATGGAGGACGCAGGGTGAGTGGTGGCGACGGTGGTGATGTGGTGGTGTGGGTTGCGGTGGTGAGGTGGAGAGGGTGGTGACGAGATGGTGGTGGGGATGACGATGGTGAGGTGGTGCGTGGGGTGGGGATGGATCGGTGGTGGTGTCACGTGGGGTTGGATGGGATGGCGGCCGTCGGTTGGTGGCTGGCCGGAAATCCTCGCCGGAAATAGGAGGAAAGCATGTGTGTGTGGCTAAGGTTATAATCAAATGAGATGAAACCATAAAGTTTAAATATTTATACTTGAAACTTTAAAAACAATATAGCAAATGTAAAATAGTCTAGGGGGTTCGTGTAAATATAACAAGGACCAAAAGTGTAATTTTTGCAAAACAATTGTTTGGGACTCGTTTAGGCTAGTTAACGGTGGATTCAAGACACGAAAGTTGCGCCATTGCGTTCGAAATGATTTTTCCCATGAAATTGAGTATTCACTCGACTATTATTGCATAAATGTTTTATAACATTTATTTAAAATGTTTATTATTTACTTGTGTATCACTGATAAACTTTGTCCGTAAAATGAACTTTAACTTGATTATTTGCGTTTTTAACAAACGTTTATGAATAAAATGATAAATAATTTATTAAATATTTTTATTTAATAAAAAAGTGATAATTAAATATAATTTAATTATTTTCGTGTCGGTGCGCGTTGTGTGTGCTGTTCAAAATTTACGAGGGTATTTTTAGTCACTTTCTTTTGTTTGTTTTCGGGGTCTCCGGGCAAAACTAAAAAATTGTCCGAAATGTCGATTTTACATCAAATTGCTTTAGAGTCCGAGTCGTGAAAACATGATTTAGCGGGTCGTTTTTGATAAGTCAACTTATGAATAACATATATCTTCTCGATTTCAAGTCAAATAATTTAAAAATAAATTTGCACATGAGAGATATGTAATAATAAATATGATTTATTATTTAAATATGTTCCGAAAAATTACCGGTTACGCGGTAATCGTTTTTATGTGACAATAAAAGATCAAAAGTCAAAAAGTCAAGTCGGACCCGAAAAGTCAAAGGGTAAAATAATCATTTAAAAATTCTGAAAATTGCCAGTTGTTACATTTACGATAATCGATGCATACTCGCCAACCCGTGACGGTTCTTGTTGGAACAAGTTCATCATTTCTGTTGGTGACAATTGTAATACCACTTTTCTTTGGTACACAGTGAATGAGACTAATCCAATGACTATGGCAATTGGATAGATAATACCGGTATCCAAGAGTTTCACGATTTCTTTTTTAACAACTTCTTGCATATTTGGATTTAACCTTCTTTGTTTTTGGACAACTGGTTTCTTGTCATCCAGAAGTTGTATCTTGTGTTTACAGAATGATGGACAGATACCAGGAATGTCTGTCGTTTTCCAAGCAAAGGCTTCCTTATGTTTTTTAAGGATGGATACAAGTTTGCTTTTGTTTTGAGCAGAGAGTTTAGATGATATGATCACAGGAAGAAAAGATGGTTCTTCCAGGAATACATATTCCAAATTATCAGGAAGAGGTTTGAGTTCAAGATCCGTAGGAGGTTCTTCGAGAGATGTTTTGATTTTATAATCGGTGTTGATGGTGATTTTCTCGAATGGTGGTTCTTCGGTGTCGGATTCAGATTTAGAATTTTCATCGGTAGTCATTGCCATGAATTCATCGAATTCAGAAAAGATTTCTTCTTCGAGAAGGGTTCCTTCGATGGAATGGAGGATTTTGCTTCCTTCGTCTAGAAGAGCGTCAAAATCTTCTTTTAAGATTTCATCGATAACATCGATACTAAAACATGTATCATCGTTTGAGTAAGAGTGTTTCATCGCAGAGTCGATATTAAAGATCATTCGTTCAGTTCCAACTCCAAGATTGAGTTGTTTCTGTTTAACTCGAATAACTGCATCAGCAGTGTGAAGAAAGGGTCGTCCCAAGATGAGGGGAACTTTGCTATCTTCTTCCATTTCGAGAATAAACTAAAATCAACATGGAAAGTTGATGTTACCAACTTTAACGAGCATATTTTCAGCTATTCTAACAGGGTATTGGAATGATCTGTCGGCTAATCTTACGCTTATTTTGGTAGGTTTAAGAGTTTCGAGAGATAGTTTTGCATATAATGAATACGGCATAAGGTTAATGCTAGCACCAAGATCTACTAAAGCATTGTAGGAGAAGGTTTTGTTGAAATTACATGGAATAAGGAAACTTCCTGGGTCTCTGAGTTTTGGTGGAACTTTATTTTGGATCATCGCTGAACTTTCATCGCTTAGGAAAGCGGCATAAATTTGTTCCAATTTTATGTTTGTTGCTTTGAGTTCTTTGAGGATTTGTAATAGTTAGGCATTCTGGCTAAGACGTCGACAAGAGGTACGTTAATTCGGACGGCTTAGATCATGTCAAGGAATTTTCTGTATTGGGCCTCCATTTTTTCTTTTCTTAGGCGTTGAGGATACGAAATTTTTGGTTTGTATGGTTTAGGTAACGATGTTTCTTTGACTGGTTTTGTGGGTTTAGTTTTTTGGTTGTGGTGTAGGTTCTTCGTCTTCATCATCACTATCGAAGTTGATAGGATTTTTGAAATTATTCTGTTGATCATTCGGGTTATCTGGTGGATCATAGGATTTACCACTTCTTATAAATACGACATTCACATGCTCATTACGAGCTTGCAGTGGTTGCTAAGCTTTAGAGTTGCTACCTCGTGGGTTTGGTTAAGTGTTGCTAGGAAGAGATCCAAAAGGTCGACCAGATTGCTTGTCAGCGAGTCTGTCGATCTTAGTTTCGAGGTTTTTAGATGATAAGCATTGATGATTTTTGGCTACTGTTTCGAGTTAAGTTTTGAGGTCCATGAATATTTCTTTGAAAAAAGCGTTGTTGGTTGCTGATTGAGATTTCATGAAATCGTTGAATTGTCTTTGAAGATCGTATGGTTTATCATCGGTGTTGGATTGGTAGTTGTCTCTGTTGTAATCATTTCATCCGTTTGAACACCAATTATCGCGATTAGAGTCTCGGTCGCGGTAGTCATTGTAAAAACAAGTCTTACAGAAAGTTTGCATGAATTTAGCTTCTTCTTCACGAGACATAGGTATGTCATCATCGTTAAGATCGGGTATTGGTTGTTTAGCACGAGATTGGAGTTCGTTGTACTGAGCATCCTTTTTTTATGGTCATGGCATCCATTCGGGCCATAATTTTGTCAGTGTCGGTATTACTATTACCTTCATCGTCGAAAGCAACAGTTTTCTTAAGAGATGATTTGGTTTTTTGGTTTTTAGCCCAATCGAGCGTGAGTAAGACTTTGTCTTTTGAGAAGCTGATTGCTATGAATTGGTGTTTTTCGATTAGAGGAAATACCACAGAAGCTGGCATTTAGAAACTTCTTGGGTTATTGCGCGAGACCATGATAAAAGATTTTGATAATATTGCCTTTGGACATATTATGACCATGGTAGTTTTGGAGTTTTGAGCATTTCCTTCATACGAAGCCAAGCATCGGTTAGAGATTCGTTTTCATGTTGAGAAAAGGCTCGGATTTCTCCGAGGAGTCGGTCAAAAAGAGCTGGGGGAAATAATCGGCTAATGAAAGCAGTTCGAAGTTCATCCCACGTTTCTATAGTTCCTTCGTTGAGTTCGTCACCATGTTTTGCTCTGTCTAGTGAGTGATAGGGGGGAAACATCTCATTAGTGAGGACAACTTCGTTATTCTCAGTATCTTTGTATTTTGTGAACATTCGCAGATTTCAGGAGAGATTCTATGGAATGTGTTTATGAGGATCGGTTTTGGTTCTACCATCAAATTGGTTTCCTTTGACGAGAGTCAAGTGGTTACCTTTAATGGCAAATTCGTTAGCGGTTTCAGGAATAGTGATTGCAGAACCGGGAGTCGAAGCGACAACACGGTCGGCAGCCTAACATGGGTTCATCATCCATTGGATCGTAATTTCGAAGAAGATTAAGAAAGTGACGGAAGTGATTGATGTTGGGAATTGACGGATAGACAATTATCGGGTGTGTGGTGTGATTGTTTCTATTGTCGTATGTAACTCTTCTGTTTTCGTCTCGAACGATAGTCTTTGATTCAGAGTGCGTTCAGGTTCAGGTAAAGGTTCAACAAGTTCAGAATTGGAAGCACATGTATGCATCTAAAGGAGAAATTTTTTGGATCAATTAGCCAGAAACTGTACATCGATTTTTTGAAAAAGATGGGGAGTTAAAGTAATTTTCCAGAATTAACTATAGAATAACTTAAAAATCCTTGGCAGCAGCACCAAAAACTTTGATGTGTTTCAAAAGCTTTAAATTTATAATGACTGAAAATACCAATTTTATTATAGGTGAAAACACGGGTAGGTTAAAAGTTAACCCACGTTAATGTTAGTATAATCTTTTTAGTTAAGACCCTGTTCCCGGTCACATGGGTTTTGAGTTGTATTTAAATAATTAGAAGAGAATAGACTTTAACAATTTTGTAAATAACTTTTTACCAATAATAGTAAAGATGACTACTCGGATAGTTGAAAATAATTCATAAGTGTTGGAAATGATTAAGACCTCGAAGATGGAACCTTTAACTTATAAAAAGGATTTCTCATCAGAAAAACATTTTCACAAATTAATCTTGATTAACTCAAGACTTATATTTAGTTAACTAGATCAAATGTGTCACTCAAATAATCTAGTTTCTAATATATCAAAGCATATTTTGTTTATCAGTTTACGAAAGTGGATTTCTTGACATAGACGATAAAGATCACAGAAAAATCTTTAAAACCACATAGATCATAACGGGCCTTTTGACCTATACTGATATGATTATATAATCAAAGTTAATAAGCAAAACCGATAAGATAGGATTCCAACATAAGCTTGAGATTAAAGAGATCATGATCATACCAAACACTTATTTATTATCATAACATTACCGAGTAGTCATGAGAGATTTAGCCTCTCATGGCTAAAGAGTTCATAACGTAACTTGATTTGATAGCAAACTTCATTCTTTTACTAAACTAGTATGATGTTCTTCATTGTTCTTGGTGATTTGATCTTGATTCTTTAAAGGATATGGTGTTTATGCTTGGAGAATGTTGGAGTGTTTTTAAGGACTTCATAAGGGGGGATAAGTGTGTGTATGAGTTGAAGAATGGATGGAAGGATGATTAAAGGATGAGTACTTAGTTGTTTGTAAGTATGCGATGGATTGAAATGTGTGAAATTAGTCCTTTATTTTTAGGCTAAGTGAGGGGTGAAAGTGCGTGGCACTAGGAATTTATGCGAGTTACTTTGTTTTGAATTAAATGCGAGGCGAATTAAATGTTTATTGGAGAAGCGCGGCTACTTAGGGTATTAATGTTTAGTAGCATTTAAGTCTTCATTTATTCTTCAACATCTGATGGAAAGTGCGGCGCACAAAATACTTTGTGCGGCGTACTTATGGAGTTAATGTTGAATTTTGACTAAGTCTTTATTTCTATGACTTTGAGGATAAGTGCGGCGCACAATTGGTAAGTACGGCGCACATTTGCACTTTAGGCTTGATTCATTATCTCTTCTTGTATATTGTGTTCCCGAAGTGTATAGGTACTCGATTTTGTTGTGTTTGAGCTCGGGATATCTTCAAGTGAACCTTCACATATTTCATGATATTAAGTATCGAAAGTTCATGAGAAATGATTAAATATAAACAAATAACGCTACCGAAAACAAATAACGTTACAACAAAATGAATGTTACAAGACCTATGATCAATATGAAACTGAGAGTGTATAATGTGTTTTCCTACTGATCTAAATTAATGTGTTTAATGTGTGTGAAAAATGTTACTGTTCCCCAGATCTGGCGGATCCATTCCAAAAGGGATCTGGCCAGTGCAATGAAAGGGATCCGACACATAGTTTTGCAAATCCGGATTTTGGATATCAAATCTCCCAAAATCTTATGAAATCTTTCAAGATCTTTCTTAGAGATGGAAAGATTATGGTGATGTCATGCATGATGTAAAATGCATTTTTATTTTCTTATAATAAAAAGTAAACTTGTACATTTAAAAGTGTAAGTAAACTTTGTAAAATAAAATGTATAAAAGTCTAGTTGTGTACTTGCAAAAATAAAATGTATTTTAGCAAGTGTAAAAATAGTGATGCATATTTATAAAATTACTTACAAATAAAAAGTGTAAAATGAGGTTCGAAAAAGAATGATTAACCTTTTAAATACTTGATGACTCTAAAAAGTATTTTAAATATTTTTAATTGTTTGTTAAGAGGTATGATCATAATACCACTGATAACATCAAATAACGTCACATTTATAGCATCATTTATCCCATGTTTCTTACCCATTTTTGTATAAATTATTGCACGAATTGGTATTTATTACTTAAAGTTGTTATTTGCAGTAATTATAGAGTAGTTGGTGAAGATATGCTAAAAGGCACGCATTTTGGAGCTTAAACGAAGATATTTAAAGATTACTGTTCTGACTACCTATACGCCGTATCCATCAAGGAAGATACGGCGTATCTGTGCCTACACTTCACAAGAAACCACAAAGAATTAAAGAGCAATACGCCGTATCCAGAAGACTCTATACGCCGTATTGAAGATTATTTGAAGATTCTGAAAGATATTGAACGTAGTCCCTACTCTACCCCAAATACGCCATATTGACCTCAACCAATACAACGTATCGACGTTTTTCCAAACACTATAAATAAAAATCCCTAAACACGATTTTAGGGTGTGCTTTAACATATTTTCAAAACCCTAACCACAAAAGTCGATTTTCAGAAGGAAAGAAGAGCAAAGAAGGTCAAGTAACGCGCTTAATTTCATAGGAAACACCTTGTAATAATCTATACTGTAATAATCGTTTAATTTTTGCTATCATTCGTTTAACTCAGTTAGGTTACCTTGGTTGATTTGTTAATTATGTTTGTATTCGATATAATGGTTATTGGCAAATACCTTTAGGTATTAGCCATGTTTACGAAGATTTAATGTTTGGCTTGTTTATTTTGATTGCTTAATTTATCGTTGATTGTTGATTATGTTTATCAATTTATACTCGTTACGTGCTTAAGTATGCGACCTATCATTCAACTGGATCTAGAAATGCAAAATATAGAGCTAGCTAGATGCCAGGATAGCTCTCCATATTCACAATTTATATATCTAGAATCATAGGATTGTTGGGATTCTTGATTTGATGAGACAAAGTGAATAAAAGAATGAAACAAGATAGAAACACGAAGAACAAAATTGTCATCATGAAGTTCTACAAGATGTAGAAGAAAATAAATATTTGGTCAAAATAAGATAAGAATGAATATTAATGAAAAGATAATGTTGAATAATTAATTGATTCTCTCATTAATATATTATTTAGTTTCCTTGTAAGCTTAGGACTCCTTATGCTATAAAAGGAGGTCCAGACATTTAGAAAAGACACACAGAAAAAGTGTGTGTGTGTACACAATACAATGTAGACGTCTAGTTGGTGTATGTAGCCTCAAGGATCTTTGATCCCTATTACAGGTGGTAACCATTCTATACTGATCATATAGAATTAGGGCTTGATGGAAACGTATGGTAATAAAACCTTGTTTGAATATCTTTGTTCTTATTCCGCTTTGTTTTTATAACTTATGAACATTGATATTATCCTAGATTAAAGGTCTAAACAACGTGAGTTTAAACGATCTTTAGATTCAACAATCTTGATCTAGGATTTACAAGGTTTTTGAAGAAACCCATAAACCCTAATATTCAAGAAATTGATGTGGTTATTATGCTTAATTCGGTGTAATTAGGGTTTTGCAAACCCTAATATTATAAAAACAGAGAAGTTCTAGATGGCAGCTTTATTCGTAGTGATGATACTCATGATTCATGGTGCTGTGATTCTGATTTGTGATTCGTAATAATCATGCAAGTTTCCTTTGTTCTTTCACTCGTTCATATATGGTTAACGTTTCATGATGATCTTTTTACTCTAATCGCTGCCATAGAGTATTTGGTGTTATGTTTATATAATGTTAGGATCTATTCGTGTACAACAGTTTTGGTGTTCGTTTTTGAAGAAGCAGGTGGTTAATACTGCTAGGTTTTACATCAGTTTGGTGATCTCTTAACCCAAATCAAGTCAAGGTCAGCAGACTCGAATCAACAAACCAAACGACAACAACATCAAACATCAATCACACCCGCCTCGCCACAAATATCCTACAACAAAAACCAACCGAGTCAACTCGGTAATAACCGAGTTAAACTCAGGAACAAAATCGTACCAATCAACACCCACAAAAATAAATCCATCAAACTAAATCCTAAATACCATCGTCATAATCATCACTCCTCCATAACCAAACCCATCTCCTTCCTACAATACACAAATCAAAACTAAACAATACACATGATCTCAGTTGATCTTTTCAAGTTTCAAAATAAAGTTATGATCTTTGAATGATCGAATACTCAAAAAAGACATATCCTCATCGATCTGTGAGAAGAGCACAAACCCTCTTTGATATTCGAACATAAAAGAACAGAATATAACAAGTGTGTTATCTTCTTTCATTGATTCGATTTAACAAGAACGAAAAACAAGATAACAACCCTACCTGAGACCCGTGTATAAGGTCTTGAAGCCGTTAATGCTCGTGATTATGTGTTCTTGGGTTCTTGTTTACGGGATTTGAATCTTGAGTTATTGTTTATGAATATTGAAAGAAGGGATAAGGGTGGAATAATTTTGTGGCTGATCCGTTATCAAAGCAAGAAAGGGTTAAGGTGTTGAGATGGAGTGACAAGTACAAGATGGGGGCGTGATATCTGAGATATGTGTGTTTAAGGTGCAAGAATGGTGATAAAAGGAGTTATAGTGGCTGCGTTTTTGATAAAAGGTGTAGGGTTAATTCATTATATGGGCTGGTTATCAAAAAATGCGTTTTTATTTGAATGGGCCAAGAACAATGAGATGTATATGCGGTTACTACATATTTGGGCTTAACTAGTTTTGTGGTTGGTCAAATTAATGGGGTGTACAAGTTTGTTTTTAGTTAAAAGTTTGTATCTGCCATAAAAATTTGTAGTAATGGGACGTATATAAAAGGTTGAAGTCGTTAAAACTGCTCGCGATTATTAATACTGCTTATTTCATCCAAGATAAGGTTTCAACTGTTAGTTGTATCTGAGAAAAGCAATTTCCACTGCTAGTTGTGTACGATATCGGACAAAGAAGAAAATTGGATCTCGAATAGAACTGGATTTTATTCAGTTTATTATTATTGATTTTATGGCTTATTTTGGAGATTATATGAAGAGGTGATTACGAAGACAGTTGAATATTGTTTATTTGATGTTGTAGTTGGGTTTCATAGATACGCGTCTTATCATATCTTAAAGTCATGTTTATAGCAAGACATTGATTTTAAAGATAACTTGTTCGTGCTTACAATGGTGTGACGAAGACTTGTCAAAATCTAGCAAAGGTGTGTGATTTTTCTTATGGTGCTCAATGCTCACATTTGCTATCACTTTGGTTTGGTGTCTCATAGAAGATGAGGATTTTATCAAGAGGTTGTGGTCTTCTTATATTTCACAGATTTATTTATAAGTTCGACGTCACATGGATAGTGCAAGACATAAAACACAAGTTTAGGAGATTCAACTTCTTCATCAAATTCGTTATACTCATTTTCTTCATCAGTGATCACTACATAGAGCCTACAGAGTTCGAGATTCAAGAGATGGTAAACATATGTGTTTCAGGGGAATCTTATTGATTAAATGTTTAACTATCTATATGCACCAATTGAGGGGAAGTGTTTAGAAGTTGCATATCTATAAAAGACCCTTATTGGATGATTACAAAAAGGGGAAGAAGATTACTGATCAGGTTTATTGATTTGCATCTTATTATGTGTGGTGACATGTTCAAGGATTCTAATTCTTATCTTAAGTCAAGGGGAAGCATTGAAGATTTTGTTTCATTCAGGGAGATGATTACATCTCAACTTCAGGGGACGCTTTGGCTTTATGATGAAGTTCGTACGAGACTTTGTTTGTTTTGTCATCATAAAATAGGGGAAAATTGTTGGGATTCTTGATTTGATGAGACAAAGTGAATAAAAGAATGAAACAAGATGGAAACAAGAAGGACTAAAATTGTCATCATGAAGTTCTACAAGATGTAGAAGAAAATAAAGATTTGGTCAAAATAAGATAAAAATGAATATTAATGAGAAGATAATATTGAATAGTTAATTGATTCTCTTATTAATATATTATTTAGTTTCCTTGTAAGCCTAAGACTCCTTATGCTATAAAAGGAGGTACAGGCATTTAGAAAAGATACATAGAAAAAGTGCGTGTGTGTACACAATACAATGTAGACGTCTAGTTGGTGTATGTAGCCTCAAGGATCTTTGATCCCTGTTACAGGTGGTAACCGTTCTATACTGATCATATAGAATTGGGGCTTGATGGAAACGTATGGTAATAAAACCTTGTTTGAATATCTTTGTTCTTATTCCGCTTTGTTTTTATAACTTATGAACATTGATATTATCCTAGATTAAATGTCTAAACAACCTGAGTTTAAACGATCTTTAGATTCAACAAGGATCATAAAGAATGACCTACCCTTGCCATTGATTTAGTAAACAAGTTGGACTAGCAGGTCACCTGGGATCAACAAATGACCACATCAGCAGTGTGAAGAAAGGGTCGTCCCAAGATGAGGGGACCTTTGCTATCTTCTTCCATTTCGAGAATTAAGAAATCAACAGGAAAGGTAAATTTACCAACTTCAATGAGCATATTTTTAGCTATTCCAATAGGGTATTGGAATGATCTGTCGGCTAATCTTACGCTCATTTTGGTAGGTTTAAGAGTTTCGAAAGATAGTTTTGCAAATAATGAATACGGCATAAGGTTAATGCTAGCACCAAGATCTACTAAAGCATTGTAGGAGAATGTTTTGTTGAAATTACATGGAATAAGGAAACTTCCTGGGTCTCTGAGTTTTGGTGGAACTTTATTTTGGATCATCGCTGAACTTTCATCGCTTATAAAAGCGGCATAAATTTGTTCAATTTTTTGTTTGTTGCTTATGAGTTCTTTAAGGAATTTGCAATAGTAAGGCATTCTGGCTAAGACGTCGACAAGAGGTACGTTAATTCGGACGGCTCGGATCATGTCAAGGAATTTTTCGTATTGGGCCTCTATTTTTTCTTTTCTTAGGCGTTGAGGATATAGAATTTTTGGTTTGTATGGTTTGGGTAACGGTCTTTCTTTGACTGGTTTTGTGGGTTGAGTTTTTGGTTGTGGTGTAGGTTCATCGTCTTCATCATCGCTATCGAAGTTGATAGGGTTTTCGAAATTAGTCTGTTGATCACTCAGGTTATCTGGTGGATCATAAGATTTACCACTTCTTGTAAATACGACATTCACATGCTCATTACGAGCTTGCAGTGGTTGCTAAGCTTTAGAGTTTCTACCTCGTAGGTTTGGTTGAGTGTTGCTAGGAAGAGATCCAAAAGGTCGACCAGATTGCTTGTCAGCGAGTCTGTCGATCTTAGTTTCGAGGTTTTGGATTGAAGCTTGATGATTTTTGGCTACTGTTTTGAGTTGAGTTTTGAGGTCCATGAATGTTTCTTTGACAAAAGCGTTGGTTGATTGCTGAGATTTCATGAAATTGTTGAATTGTCTTTGAAGATCGTATGGTTTGTCATCGGTGTTGGATCGGTAGTTATCTCTGTTGTAATCATTCCATCTGTTTGAACACCAATTATCGCGTTTAGAGTCTCGATCGCGATGATCATTGTAAAAACGAGTCTTACAGAAAGTTTGCATGAATTTAGCTTCTTCTTCACGAGACATAGGTATGTCATCATCGTAAAGATCGGGTATTGGTTGTTTAGAACGAGATTAGAGTTCTTTGTACCGAGCATCCATTTTTATGGTCATGGCATCCATTCGGGCCATAATTTTGTCTTTCAGTCGTCGGTAATTTCTATACCTTCATCAGCCGACGCAATAGTTTTCTTCAGAGTTGATTTGGTTTTTTTTTTCTTTGGTTTTTAGCCCAATCGAGCTTGAGTAAGACTTTGTCTTTGAGAAGCTGATAAGCTTGATTTGGTGTTTTATAGAGGAAAATACCACCTGAAGCGGCATTTAGAACTTCCTGTATTATTTTGCTGAGACCATGATAAAAGATTTTGATAATACTGCCTTTGGACATATTATGACCATGGCAGTTTTGGAGCATTTCCTTCATACGAAGCCAAGCATCGGTTAGAGATTCGTTTTCATGTTCAGAAAAGGCTCGGATTTCTCCCGTGGTGGTCGGTCAAAAACAGAGATAGGAATAATCGGTATTAATGAAAGCTGTCTCGATGTTCATTCCCACGTTTTTATAGTTTCCTTCGTTGAGTTTGTTCCAGCCAAGTTTATGCTTCTCCAATGATGTGATAGGGGGGAACATCTTAGGCGGGGGACATCTTCTTTCTCGGCGTATCTTGTATTTAATCAATATCTGCAGTTCCAAGAAAATTCATGAATGTGTTTATGAGGATCGGTTTTCGTTCTACCATCAAATTGGTTTCCTTTGACGAGAGTCAAGTGGTTACCTTTAATGGCAAATTCGTTAGCGGTTTCAGGAATAGTGATTGCGGAACCAGGAGTCGAAGCGATGATCGTTTCAATAATATACGTAATAATATCCGAAGTATAGAAAATTCCAAAACTACCCTTGAGGACAAAGGTAGTAGGAAAAATCTTACAAAAATACTACACGTTTTAACCGGTAAGTGATTACCGGGTCGTTTTCCTAAAGATTATGAAATTGAGACCACGTTTGTTATTTGGACAATGATTTGAATTGGTTCAAAGATGATTTGTTTTCTAAAATCCTAAGAGTGAGCAAATTAAGAGACAATTAAACCTAACTACAAGAAATCAATATGGAAAAGTAAATTTTAACTAAAAACGCAAACCAGGAATAAAAAACGGGACTAAAAACCTAGATTAACAAAATTAAGCCTAAATGATATTTTTGGTTTTTAAAATACTTAATTGACGAAAAATCTAAAACAAAGAAAACTAGACTAAAAATGAAGGTGTTTAGGGCTTAAAAAAACTCTAAAAACGTGAACGGGATCCAATCCCGTTCTTTAAAAATCAAAATTTTGCAATTTAAACCCTACGAAAGCAAATTTAATTTTCCTAGGTTCTAAATGTTAAAAGAAAATTTTTTCTAAAGAAAAAAAATATTTTTTTGGCTTTTTAATATTTTTTTATGAATTTAAAACTAATTTAATCTATTTAAATCTAAAAAAATAGCAAATTAAACCCCTATAAAAATTCCAAAAATTGATATTTCTACTTTAGAAAAGTCCTAAACTATGATAAAAATTAAGAAAAATATTTTTAACTACTTTTTATAATAAAAATCTATTTTATAAAAGTAATTTTACAAGCTAAAAATCAAAATAAAAATCTAAAAGTGGTAAAAATGATTTTAAAGCTTGTAAACCTAAAAGTATTTAATCTAAACCTAAAAACTAATTTTTTGTAATTTTCTAAAAACTTTTTCTATTTTTTAATGACTTTTAAAATTTTTAACCTACCAAAAATAATAAAAAATAACAAATAAGTATGAAAAATTCTAAAAAAAACCGGAAAAGTCCTAAATGATGCAAAGATTCTAAAAAAATAAGCTGGTCCACCTAGCTTATCTAATAAGCTCTAAAAGGCACTAATAAGCCACGAAGTGGCTTAGGCTTCTTAGGTTCAAAAGGGTGTATTTGTAAAGTAATATATTTTGCAAAGCTCTATCTGGTCATGAGCTATTGTGCTCAAATGGTTGAGTGTGTTGGTGTAAAGCGTTGGTGTTGAGGTGTGTGAGGTATCCGAGTTCCGAGCCTTGCTCACTTGAGATTTCCACCTTCCCTAATGCTTTTTAAATGCCATTTTTTTGCAATTTTTTAGAATACTTAAAAATAAGCAACTTTTGCAAAACAACTATTTTTATAAACCACAAATAAGCACTAGAATAAGCTTCTAAAGGTGACAGTGTGGGTTTTTTACCCTTAGGACCAAAATTGCTAAACCTGTTTTGCAATTTCTAAACTAATAAACAAAAGTCACAAGCGGAAAATAAGCTAATCAAGCTTAATACTAAACTAATAAGCAAAAAAAACAAAAATAGACTAAGGTACATTTAAGCTGAAAAGCTATAAAGACAGAAAGTACAAAGACTTAAAAACTTAAAAATTTTAAGCTAATATGCAAATAAGCTAAAAATAAGTTCTAAACCTAAGGAAATAAGCTAAAATTGACTTAAACTAACCTAATAAGCTATATTAAACCTAAATAAGCTAGGAAAATAAGCAGATAAGCACAAATAAGCCAAATAGCACTTAAGCTAAATACTGCAAACAAACAGCAAGGGGATGCATTTGTTTGGCAGTTTTTGTCTGTTTTTGGTCATTTAAGCTCGTTTTTAGAGGCAAAAGATATGTGTAATTAAGCACTTATCAACACTCTTAATAATCAAAACTCAAAACAACTTGATGCAGACCTAATGACTTGACTTAAACATCGTTATAACACTAAAACTAAAGCAATTTGAGCAATAACAATAACTATAACAGATTTGAGCTTAAAATGCACATTAAACTAGATTTAGGCTAACAGATTTAAACAACTATACACTACTTTGATTAAAACTTGATTATGCCTACAAACAACTTTAAATCATGACTCTATAAACCTTATAATAAGATTTAAAATGAATTTTAAAGGACCAAATGGACTCAAGCAGTACTAACTTGAGTTAGTACTGCTTGACCCAAACACTCCCTTAAATTTCTTAAATCCATACTTAGCTTATAAAGCTATAATAAGACCTAATAAGCAGATTTTAACAAACTAATAAGCTAGAACAATAAGCTATTAAACTATGCTAATATATATTTTTTTGACAGTTTTTATAACATAACAAGCAACCTAAAATCTAAGTTAACTAATGAACTTATTAAGCATTAAACAACAAATATAAGCAGCAATAAGCTAATGAAATAGTAATAAGCCACCACAAATAGATTAAACTAATTATGCAGATTTAAAGCTAGAAAATGAAAATGAAGATTTACAAGGGCCTTTGCACAAACATGGCTTTCAAATGCTCTTAGAGCTTATTCAACAAGCTCCAGCTTATCCTAGGATAAGCTGGTTAGGTCTTGGAAGCCCATCTATTACTGGCTTCCCTTCCACAAGTAAGCTGAGGTAAATTTTGAGTGGTTTTTGAGTAAGAAAAGCTCAAGTAAGCTTTTGAGAGCTTAGTTGAGTAAATAGTCAGCTTAAGATGAGATTTAGACAGATTAATAAGAGCTTATTTGATCTATTAAGATTAAAAATAAACTTCAAATTTTATTAATGAAAACATATTACAAAGCTTTTAAATAAAGATTACAAGGATTGAAAACAATAAGCTAAAAGTTACATTTATCTAAAAATTACATGTAAAAAAATTACACTAAGCTTATATTAATACTACTCCTAGATGATCCGTTGTGAGTGAGATATGTCTTGTATTTATAGGCTTGAGAGAAGCTTCCAGACCTTCTTCATACGCTCCTCTTAGCTTTGATCATCACCCTTCATTTATTGCCAATCATTGGATGCCCTCTTATAGCCGTTAGATCAAAATGTGATCACACGGATTGCCAGCGTGGCAATCCTTGTGTCAGAGGTTTTGTGCTTTTTTTTGGCTTGGTTTTAGTACAAAATCCCACTTCTAGATGTGTTTCTTTTGAGTCCCGCGTGTCATTCTTGTGTAAGTCTTGACCAATAAGAGCTCTTGAGTGACGTTTTTGGCTGCTGACTCATTGCTTAGTACTAAGAATCTAAGAGGTTACGTTAGATTGAGTGGGAGTGGGTTTTTACCCTTTTAATTTTTGCTGCAGGGTAAAGAGGGGGACGAAGGGTGAATAATGTTTTCACCTTCGCGCCCTTTTCTCTTTTTATACGTTTGTGTGTTTGACTGAGGGTTAATTGAGCGTTGACTTGGGCTTAGGATTTATAAAAAGGAAATTGGGCCGGTTAAAGGGTTTAAGGGTTTTTGGTTATTAAGAGTTCTTGTGTTCGTGTTTGTCCGGTTTTGACCGTTTTCATGTGATTTTTGCAATATCCGTACCTACCCATCACAAATGACAAAACAAGCAATATACAAGCATAATTTGCACAATTTTTTCAATTTAGGGTCATTTTTGATATAAAAAGGATATGTGATTTCTCACATATCAATATGCATAGTTAAAACGTTCTTTACATTATTCAAAACTCGAGTGTGACAAATATTTTCAAAAAAAAATTAACCGTTCCCGTGTTTGTGTTTGTCCAGATTTAGCCGTTTTCTTATGACTTTTGCAATATCCGTACCTACACATCACAAATGACAAAACAAGCAATATACAAGCATAATTTGCACAATTTGTTTATTTAAGGGCTATTTTTGGTATAAAAAGGTTATGTGATTTCTCACATATCAAAATTCCCCAAACTAAATGATTGCCGTGTCCTCACGCAATGTTATATGCTCTAAAACAAATACCTCAAAACTTCCCCAAACTAAATCTTTGAAAAGTAGCAAAGACTTTTGTGGGGAGAGTTAAGAAATCACAACTTTAAAACACCCCATTTTCCCATTTTTCAAAACTTTTTCAATTTTTATGATTTTTCTAATTTACAACTTACAACTTATTCATGTGTGACATAATGTAGTATTGCTTTCATTATTCATTGATAACTTTTAGGATCACGGAACAAAAAGCACAAACAGTGTCCAAATGGATAAATTCATCGTCCCCGACTTTCACCTCTCCAAGCCAAGCTTAAAAACAAGATCATTGCAAAATACAAGTTTTGATGCTAACACTACTCATAAAACTACTGGTTCTTTCCTCTCCTTGTTTCCTAATTTCCTTTAAGGATTTTATTATTATTATTGGTGACAAATAAATTATGTCCTTATAAAAACCCGGTTTAGACTATTAATAGCTTGAAATCCTTTCCTAAAAAGACGATGTGGTGAGAATAAGGTCCACATTAAGGTTCTAATTTCGCATGATTTAGGGGTTATCCTTTTTATTTTATCCGAAACAACTCAAATACGACTCCAGAGACGGAGGCTTTATTTAGATAGCCCCGGAGTCGAAATTTGGCTTTATTATTATTATTATTGCAACATTATTAAACCTCGGTCCTTTAGAAGGATGCAACATCGGTTGTGAGCCGGCAAGATGTAGCAAACATATTTTGACCTCGGTAATTTCCCTTTCCTCGACCTTTTAGAAGGCTGCAACATCGGTTGTGAGCCGGCAAGATGCAGCAAACTTTTATCAGTCTCGGAGATATTATTACTATGTGCCTTATTTAGAAGACTACCACATCGGTTGTGAGCCGGCAAGAGGTAGTAAACTTTTATCAGCCCACAGTTTTTATTATTATTATTATTAACCTACCATCGACCTCTTTAAAAAACGACTGTCACAAAAGTCTGTATGCTAGCCAACATGATCCAAAGATCTTATTCCGGCTTCGGTTTATAAATTTTTTTTAATCTAAATTTACATACTTATTATTATTATAGCCAAATTTCAAATCCTGTGGTCTTTTAACAACTGCCACATCGGTATCCGAGCCGACCATGGTCCAGGAGTCTATTTCCCCATAACACTGACAAAACGTCGATATGTACCTTAATTTCACCAGAGGGAATCTCTACGAAATGATCTAAACTAAGAATCGCAAAAACCAAAGAAACTTTATTTATTAAACAATTATATATAAAGGTGAAACAAGCTAATGGGAGAAAAAGCCACAATTAACACTTATGAGCTTTAAAGAAATCCAACTATTCTATGTTTTAGCCATCAACACTAATACTCTAGCTCGATCATCTCTTTACTTCACAATTTAAATTTCACAATAAAGAAAACTCGTGAATACTTAGCTTAATGAATCAAGATCGGCACTTTAACAAGTCACATAGACTGTCAACAATCTCAATTCTAATAAATCGATCTTCGCATATTTAAAATCATTTATGGGAACTTACAAAGTCTTGACTTTTTAAAGCTAGACTTGCGTTTTATAGCTCCTTGTATAAAAGATTAGCAAAATCAAGCTTTTAAAATTACAATGAGAAAGCTAAGATATAAAACCAACCGGTCGGGTCAAAATTTACTTTTCATATCCCTCAACCAACGGCACAAAGCCTCCTACATTCCCCCGTGTCAACGTATTTTGTGTCAACTATTTTTTTTTCAACTTATATATATATATATATATATATATATATATATGAACAATAAACTAGATATTAATACTTAAAATTTGTGTAGGATAAACGGGGTACGTGAGAACAACGGGCAAAGGTAGGTAAGGTCATATCGAAGATATACAACCCCATACTAAAATTAAACATTGTCCTTAATGTTTCCTAGTCTAAGACTTAAAAACCCTATACTATAACTCAAAAATTCGAATGCATAATCCAAGCGTGGAAAAAGTATCACAAAAATCTTAAGCCGTTTATCAAGTATGCTAAAAGATAAATGTTAGTCGATAATAATCTTAGGATATCGGATTTCCCCAAACTAATGGCAAGCAAAGGCTAGGAAGCTCGAGTGGACCAGGACAAAACACCGAACACGAGAGTCTTTAAAAATTTTGGGTCCATCCTACAAACAATCACAAGCACAAACAACAAGGATCGGAAGAGTACAAGCCTCCTCACATCACAAAAGAAATAAGAAAGAAGATAGATGGATAAGCATGGGGTGCCTCCCATGAAGCGCTTTGTTTTTGGTAATCGAGTCACATAGCTTGACTCGATCCCCGAATTCATTCGTCCTTGGAGAAAGTTTGGAGATCCTGGACTACCTTAGGTGGTAAGTCCCCTC
>BQNB010080323.1:0-29971 GCA_026074375.1 Tanacetum coccineum
ATTGACTCTGTATCCAAGGTATCATTATTCCTCATGTCTTTAAGGTTTTTACTCGAAGTGCTTAATAACTATATTTTGTATTCTTATCTCGCAGGCCGTTTAATTTCAGTTAGTGGACAAAGGAAGTATTTCCACTAAAGAATTTTGCAGCTGTATCTCATCAAGGTTCGCACCGCTTTGGAGGCGTGGCTTTTCATCACGGTCTTACACTCCTTGGTTTGTAAAAAAATAAGGCATTATTATAATTTTATGCTCGCCAGTAAATTCTCGGTTTAATGTAACACTGTATATGATAGTATATTAACAGGCGCAAAAATAAACTAACAAAAGAGGAATCATTGTTAATTTTTTTTTTAATAATAAAATCAACATCTTATTTATAAATAAGAATATGAATTACTATGTCCAAAATTACTTATATAAACAACATTACTGAAAACAATCAAAAGTCCCTAAAATGATATGAGTAAAAGTTCTTAATGAGGACTTTTAGCTTGCAGACAAAGAGACAAATCGGTGAGCGTTGCAGATCTGTATGCAAATTGAATGAACATTTAGTGTTCATTGCAAGGCGAAAACCGATTGGTCTCTCGCGGTTTATGAGGTAAAACTCTAATCCTCTTCAGGTGTTGCCACGGTTTATTTTAGAGTATCAAATATCAGGTTCGTGTTTTTTTAACAACTTGAATTAATATGTTATCGATATATTGTAGTTTGAAGGGCCTGCATCCGTGGAAAAAAATGTTGAAAGAGTTCCAGCGTGTTCTTAAATGAAGTTCGCCAGCACTTATTGCACTTGAAGCTGATAAGGTACGTTCTGGGCGTGGTTAATGTTTTCTTTTATGATAGAAATTTAAAGTAAAGTGGGCAATTTTATCCTAATTTATCTGAAGATGGGTCAATGAGTAAATAAAAAAAAGAAACAAATGTTTGAAAGTTTAAAATTCTATCGAGTGTTTACATATTTAAATAATGAGTCGGGTGAGAAGTAATTTAAAATAAGAATAGTAATAATCGACTATAACCACAGATTTGAGATACAACGACTTACATTGGATGCATTTATATTCTTTAGATGCACCCTTTAAGTTTCGAAAGTTATTTTGAAATGTAGATGGTGCAAATTGGTTTTTATGATTCTGGCATATGTAGGGTATGTTTGGCGACACGTAGCAGTAAGCAGGAGCAGTATGCAGTATTTGTTTGTTTAAAAAGGTGTGTGGTAACGTAGTTGTCAGTAGAAAGTGTAAAATTACGAAAAAAGACATATAACCCAATTAAAAAAATTATAAATTTTATATCTGAGGGTATAAATGTAATTTTACAACAAATTGCTCCTAGCAGTTCTGAAATGCTTCTTCAAAAAGCTTTGAGAATGGAGCGGTTAGACATTATTCAAACGCTTGTTGCTTTGTTGCCAAACAAGCTTTTCAACCAAACCGCTTGTCGCTTACCGCTCCAAAATGCTCCATTTTGTTTGTTGCCAAACACACCCGTAGAGGAACAAAATAAAACAAAAATCATGAAATGCATCTAATATACGTGTATGCATTTAATTAAAAGATAGAAACACATTATAATGCATATAAGATTATAGATATGCATTTAATTTAAGTCGGTGCATCTCGGATATGCGGATATAGTTACTTCTAATCTTTTTTATTTTAAGATTACTTGTTATTTGATCTATATTCATTAAGTTATTAGTAACTTTTAGTTTCTTGAAAGTTAATTTGGAGATGATGCCTCTCTTCTTCCTCAAACATGTTGTGTAGCAATTATCAGAAGCACAATTTTGCCGTTAAACATGACAATAGTTGGTAATAACTTTGCGAGGAACGTATGTTAAAGGCGTATGTGGTCTTTTTTTCTAGAAAGGCCGTATGTGGTCTCTTTTATTTTTTACATATAATAATATATGTGCTAACTTGAGAAAAGAAAATTTTATAGCCATTATCGCTTACGGCAATGTCTTAAAATTTTCAAGGCCTTTACTAGGAATCTAGCTTTTGGCCCATCGGATCGTTGAGATGAACTTGATTGTTAAAAGAATTTTCCATCAAACGTTTGGATGTATGTTTTGAATATGATTACGTGATATTACACATATTTTACACGACGATCATTGTGATGTTAGACTCGAACCTAAATGCCGAAAAGCAATTTTTGTATGATCTATATAGACTTTTCATGTACCCACAATCTAGATGACCCAAAAATCCATTATGATGTGATATTAATCTTATTAATATTTTTTTCTTTAAATTGGAATATATTATTATAAGATAATATTATATTTTTCTTTAATTTTATTTTTTAATTTCATATTAAGTGTACACATTGCTACTTTTAGGATGTTTCATAATAAATGGATTACATTATATTTGAACAATGAATTTAAATTTTGGTAGTTTTTTTTGATTTGATTTCGTTTGTTGGAAAGGGTTTGGAGTTAGTGAAATTTTTTAAAAGATTGTGTGTTATGAAAGTAGACACTTATTATGTGACTGGAGGAGTATTATCTTTACGGGCTTTCTAATTGAATTTTTGACATAAAAGTTTACTAAACATGTAGTTGAAACATAAATCGTATCTTATTCTTTACCACAAGAGAAGCAACTATGGTTCATTAGAGTTGAGCCACATATGCAACATGTTTTTTGATGTTGTTACTATTAATGTAATTCGGTTATCTTACTTTACTTTGTTTATTGGTGTTTAGTTGTTAGTTATGATGCTGGACAAATAATAGCTCTATGGGTAAAGCTAATTAAAGCCACCGCCTTAGCCCAAAATATTTTATAGGCCTCTAATTTTCAAACGCCCTTTATGAGTACATAGTCGATCGCATATTACCTTGGTGATTGTCTTGAGGTACATAAAAGCCTCCTGTTACTGAAACTACTAAAAATATGAGGGATGTATTGTTAGTATTTGTTTATATTGTAGGTCCATATGATTAATGCCTTATTTCAGTTTAAAAAATACGATTAGGTCTATTTTTTTATTATTACAAAAAGATAAATTAAGCTTATTTATTACTACAAATTCTACTGACGTTTAGCCTATAATTAATACATGAACACCATCTATTTTTATGCATGTGTTCATAGTCGTTCGTTTGTTCGATAAAAACTAAAATATAGAGCATAAACGAGCACAGTTCGTGTTGGATTCGATTTCTTTTATCCTCTTACTTATAGGTTATCATAAAAACGAAAGTATGTTTTTTTCTCTAAAACACAAACGTGGCCAGTTGTGTTGTAGTTGTTTTTGGTTTAAAAGTTGGATGTTTTACTAATCGGATGAAGCGAAAAGCTAATATTCGTGGGATGTAGAATGTAGACATATACTACCTTACCTTAAGATAAACCTAAAAGCAGGTAAAGTGCTTCTGGAAAGAACTTAGGCATGTCTGCATTTTGTTATAATGATTGTAGATTTAATTTTAAACATGGTTTACAATATAAATCAGCTATTGAGAAAACCGACCATCGGTCGAGTAGAGACCTAGTTCTCTCATTAAAACAAGATAATAAAAAAGGTGCGTGGCAAAACATTAGACATAACACGTAGACAAAATCTGACGTGTCTCACTATCCGCTAATTTCTCCCCAAATAGTTTCCAAACCCTAATTGAGTCATTCCTTCCCATGACCGTAAAACTAAAAGTGGCAGTTTCAAACTTTCAATCAATTTAAAACCGTCTTCAAATCACACTTTATTCATCAGTTCATCTTATTTAGAAAAAGTAACAGATTGCGGATGGTAAATTGATGAGAGAGTTTTATTATTGAACTCATGTATGATTCGTCAATTAGCAGAGATCAAGGCATGGCAACTTGGTAATTAACATATATCCCTTTTGGATTATTCGATTTAGATTACCTGTATACAATCATAGAATATAAAAATAGTATCTATTTATTTATATTTGTTTGATTATTACGTGTATATTTGTGAGTCCTAATTATGTCGCCTAGGCTTCTTAATTTACAAGATTGAATTGTGCTCGGCATTTGATAGAGGTTGAATGAGAATATTATGCGTAAATGGATTTTGTTTTGAACCTCCAATTGAACTTGATCTTTAGTTTGGTTTCTGAATTGGGTTAATGTTTTTTATCAGGTTGATCTTTGTTTTGTTGACAACAGGCAACTCTTTAAGACAACATCTTTGAAAGAATCAGGTAACTTTGTAGATATAAATCAGTGGGCTATGTTATCTCTTTCATTTACTTCATTTTTATTAAGTTTTCACTTTCAAATTTTAATGATCAAAGAAGGTGTAGAATTGACAAGTACCTAAACAACAGAAAAAAAACAGATTTATAATGATTTAGTAATAAACATAGGTTTGTGTATACGATGAATATCGATGCAAACTGTTTGTTGAAATGCCATCCTAAATTGCAGCTTGCAAACTTATTTGATTGATTAACTTAAGGGATTGACCAATTGAAGTATGCATTCTCAGCGCACTTAAAAAGGATTTGAATGCGGCTTTTATTTATTCAATTGTTTTGCAGGCTTAATGGAATAAGAAAAAACATGTGGGCAGACGACAATATCCAAGAGGTACATTTTGTAGCATTTACCAGTCAACAATACGATCAACATGTAGTTAATTGAATATGAATGAGTAGTATTGAGTGTTTAGTTAAAATTTGCATATTAATGAAAATATGTATGTATTAAACAAGTTAAAACCTGCTTATAATTGTGCTATATATGCAGTTTTAATAAACAATCTCAGGCACCTTCTAAAGCGCTTATTTGGTCAAAATTAAGAGAAGACATGAATTCCTTTTGCTAATAAAGGGTTTGGGAAAATCAAAAGGTAGAGCGTGTCATTTTGATAAATGTGGTGAGTGCAAATTAGACTTGGTTCTAAGTAACTCAATGATGATACTTATAGATTATAATGAGTTAGATTGTATCTAGGACAGCTTTATTAATTTATCTTCTTAGTTTTTAAGCAAATGAGATGGACCACGCATTGGTTGTCTTATTGATTACTCTATCGAGCTACCTCATGCACTAGAACATGCAAATATATATCTAATAAAGTTACCGGGCTTTTTGGTATATCACCAGATAAATTTACTGATCTTTTTTTAAAGTACTAATTATGCAATGACCTACTTTTCGACTTCAAGCATAGAAAAATATCAGGATTAAGTAATTAAGATGTTTTGCCGAAATTGTGTATGGAGAAGTGACTTTATCATAGATAAGTAAGACCATTTTTTGAATTATTCAATACGGAAATTTATCTTATTCTTAATCCTATTTCGATGTGCTTATAACTAGCATGAGACACAAAATAGAGGCCAATAAGTTGTATGGTCGGTTTGATCGAGTCCTAGAGCAAAACTTTGGGTTACGATTAGCGCTGCATAATAGAACCGAAATGGACTGTTACGCACTTGTGCCTATGTACTTTTGAAACTAAGTTGGTGGCTCAAATTGGATGAAAAAATGATTCGTGTAGAATTATGGGTCAAACAAACCATGTCCGAGTGAAACAAGATGAACACGGGTTGTGTCCTCATTATGCACAATGAGCAATAAAGGAGTGCCAACAAGATTCTTCCAGTTTTCTTTTATCACCGCCACTCCCTAAAACTGTTAAATGGGTCCTGAAAAGTGATCACTCGTGATTTTTTTAACAATCAATCTGGAGTTCTAAGTCTAATTCATTATCTACTATAGAATCAAGCAATTCCAGATGTTATTTATTATGTATTAAACTAATGTAATTATCTTACCTTCTTTTTTGCTTATTGGTGACTGATACAAAAGCCTCAGGTTCATCTGTTTTGATTAGTTTGTGGATATTTGCAGTACATTGGATTGAGTTCTACAAAGATATGCTTATGCACTTGACTACTATTTAGTCTGAACTAAATTCTAACTGTGGGTGATAGAATGCGTGGGTTAGGTAATGAGTAGACGTGGGTTCAGGAGTTGTTTTTTTTAGCACAGATTGGAACTGGTGAAAACCGGTGAACACATAATTTTTCAAAAGTGGATTTTAATTTATTTATGTGTTGCAAAACAAAGAGGTGTTATGAAACTTCAATTTAAATGGTTTTGCTTCTATAGATGTCACTAAATTGGAAGGTTGTTGTACTTATAAAAGTAGATCTATGTGCAATTGAGTAATACCTGGCATTCTATAATTATTTTATTATTGTTTATGAAAATATATTCCAACATTCTCCATTGGTGCAGGTTGCCTAACGTGTGCAATGCTCATAGATAACTATGTCGACTAATAGAGACATTGGCTCTTCAGTAGAAGACCTAAATACCGCAAAACAGGATCACAAAAATAGCACTGCAAGTCCCTCTCAGTCACTACCAAAGCTTCCTTGTGAAGAGCTACTTGGTCATCTATTCTTCTATAATCTGCTTAGTTTTTATGTTACTTTATATTTCATAGTTATATGCTTTATATAGTGTTAGTTTATATGAAGAGGAGTGTTAACATGCTGTATATGTAATGACTTTTAGGAAGAGAACCCTACTTTGATATATGTGTTCCTCTATATCAAGCATCAATTAGTGGTGATTGGAAAACTGCTAAGAACATCCTTGACACGCGCCCTGAGTTAGTACGTTACGCCATCGCTGAAGGTAACGATACAACACTTCATGTTGCAGCATCAGCGGAAGAGACCAAGCTGACGAAACGTTTTGTGAAGAATCTGGTGAAAATGATGACAAAGGAAGACATGGAAATTCAAAATAAGAATGACAACACTGCCCTTTGTTTGGCAGCTACAGCTGGGAATATTAAAATGGTAGAAATTATGCTAAAAAAGAACCCGGGTCTGTTGACCATCGCAGGTAGTAGAGGGATGTTGCCATTGTATATGAGTGCTTTACAAGGGAGACACAACACAGTCAAGTATCTGTATGCTGCTTCTGAGACGATGAGTAGTAGATTTTGGACAAATGAGAAATGGGGTTGAATGCTCTTAGGATGCGTCGAGTGTGACTTCTCTGGTAAGTCGAGTGTTACACTTTTCTTCCTCACATTTTCTTCCTCATTTTTTGTTTACTCTCATGATTTGTTTGCTAAAGCCATTTTCCGTATCTTCCATAAATGTTGCACTCCAAATTGAAAAGGACCATCCAGAACTCTCAACGAATATGTCCATAGGAGTTCTGGCTCGGAAGCCTAATGCATTCAAAAGAGTAGAAAAGAATTTGATCAGAAGAATCATCCATGAAAGTAGGGGTTATGGTGCTGAAATTGCGGCTAAAAAGTGTGGGTCTGGCCACTAAAATAAGGGCTGAAATGTGTGTATTTTGTTGCTGAAATGGGGGCTGCAGCAAGTGGGTTTCACTGCTAAAATGGGACCCGAGATGGGTGAGTTTAGGTATTTGTCTAAATCCGGTCTCTAGGATTAAAGTTATAGCCAGACCAAAAGTGGCACACTCTGTCTCTGCAATCATAAGGCCATGTAAGTTACTTTCTTCCTTCGTTCACCTTTAAGATTTCTAAATAATACAATCTGCATAAATTTTCTAAAAAATTGCGTCAGTGGTTTAGAATGCATAAATTGTTAAAAAGAGTAAATAAACAAGGTTGTAGCAAGATTAGTGGATTGGGTAGCAATTTGAAATAGGGCTAGGTTCAAATTAGATTTTGGTTTAGTGTCAGCTGAACTGGTCGGGCCAGGTTTGGTTGACCACGCAATTGTTTCTGCATTCAGAGTACACGTCCATTATGTGGGAGCATGAATAACAAAAATGTAAAAAAATAAGATTATAAGATATATACTTTTAACATGTTATAATTTTATACTTTGTGTATGATAATATAAACATACAAAATGGCGTAAAAGCATTATTAACATTACCTTTGACTTGCTTCTTTGATTATTGATTTTTAGACCGCAATGCAAATTAACACTAGATTAAAAACCATTAGGTGGTTAAGGGGTGTTTGGAACAACTTAGTTTTAGGGATTATCAACTGATTTTGGAAACATAATGGTTCTGAAAGTTCTACAATCGTCAACACGTTAACAAAAATATAAAAACTGGTATGAAGAACAAAAGTCAATCCGATACCCTTACCTTAAAAAAGCTGTCAGCTAGTTTGAAGGGGTTAGAATTTTAACCTTTATTGGGTGGTTCTTCTGAGGGAATTTCGCTGGCAGGTTTTCAATCATAAAGACAAGACTCGAGTCGGGTTCTTTGTAATGTTAAGGCGTTATCTTCGTAACTAGAAGTCGGTATACATTTTATCAACATTAAAAAGCGCCAGGTAACTATTAAGGCGTTATCTTTGTATGGTTGATGCCTTGGCTGCTATCAACCAACCTGTAGGGGCTGAAATGGGGGCTGAAAGCGAGATGAAAGGAAGGTGCTGAAATGGGGATGAAAGAAGGGGGTTATGGTGCTGAATTTCGCGGACTAAAAAGTGTGGGTCTGGTCCGCTAAAATAAGGGCTGAAATGTGTGTGTTTTGGTTGCTGAAATGGGGAAATGGGGGCTGCAGAAGCGTGGGTTATCGTTGCCATTATTATGGGGACCCAAGGATGGGTGGTTTTAGGTGCTCTTAAAATGCCTTGGTACAGCAGCTAGAGTGTCGTGCGATACGAAATGTTGCTCTACCAGCAAATGGTGACATGTATGACTGTTATCCTACCTTATTGAGGAAGCATTGGATATTCAAGCAAGTCTTATCGTTTTAAGAAAAATAAAATACGGAATGGCATTATTTAATCTGTAACATAAATCAATGGAGTCTATGAACATCCATTGTCTTATTGCGGCGGATTACTTGGACATGGAATACAAGGCGTTAAAGGTATATTTTATTTATGGAATTAACGTATTTTTTTATATGTCCCGCTTTAGCCGTAGTACATTATCTTTACATGAAAAACTAGGACAAACTACACTAAGGTGCGTCTTAAGGGTTTTCAGTACTTAAGGATACGTTTACATGTACATGTATTTTTGATACAGCACGATGCACAAGTATTTATAGTTTGCATGTTTGTAACATAAATCAATGGAGTCTATGAACATCCATTGTCATATTGCGGCGATTACTTGGACATGGGATACAAGGCGTTAAAGGTATATGTTATTTATGGAATTAACATATTTTTTATATGTCCACCGCTTTGAGCGTTGCTAATTATCTTTCATGAAAACTGGACATACTTCAACTAAGGATATGTCTTAGGGTTTTCAGTACTTAAGGATACGTTTACATGTACATGTATTTCGATGCTAGCACGAATCACATGTATTATAGTTTGCATGATTAATATATAATTTTACTGGAACCTTAAGCTGTGACATACGCACAACCATGATTGTTGATGATATATTTTGTATGGTTCATGTTCTACTTTTAACCCCTTATCCTGTAGTAGTTATCGACATTGGTTTTTTTTTTTTTTTTTTTTGTTTTGAGCAATTTCTACTGGTGTGGGATTACTTCAGTATAGCAACCTTAATAGTTACAGAACAAAGTTCATACTCGGTTTTTTAATATTCCTAGAACTTTCCATGCCACAATACGTGAACGGCTACGTGGTAACAACCGGAGGGAGGTCTGTATGCAATAGATCCATTTGGGTTTATACAAATTTTCTCTCCAACAATTTTCTTTTAAGAAAATACTTATTTTGCAAGGTATTTAACTTTTGTATGGTATCTATTACTTATGGGATGCTTTGATTTATGCAGTTTAACAAACTAATGCTGGTGATATACATCTTAAAGTATGCGTGTAGGGACTCAACGTATTGATTGGGTGTGCCTTTCCCAAAGTGTGATGCAACTCTTAGTGACACTCGAATGATTCTGACATGATACCAGATATTTTTCGACTATTTAGCTTGGTTAACCCATATGTCAAATAATAGTCTTATGCTTATAAATCATCAAAATGACTTTCTTCTAAAGGTTTCTCTTGATACTTATTGTTTCAGCTTGCAAACGAAGGCATGATAAGCTTTCTTTATGGACTAAGAATGCTGCTAAGGATGGTTGCCCCAGTCAGTATTTTGCTATTTTTGTCTGGATCGTTCATTACTATTCTAGATATTTACACCAGTACTTGGGGAATGGGATATATGGTTGTAATCCAACTACATTTGAAGGAATGATAAGGAAATACGTTGGTTTCGATTTTTTGGTCGATAATGGAGCAGATCATTTGAAGATGTCGTCCCCAACCACCAAGAATCAAATTGCAGGTATGTGGTTTTAGAAGTTCAATTTTTTGGTCGATAATGGAGCAGATCATTTGCAGGTATGTGATTATACCCTAAATATTTTTGGGTGGGTTTGTGCTTAATCTTGTCGGTTTTTGGAATTAGTGGTTTTGGTTGGGTAAAAATTGTTGGTTTGATGAGCTGTTTCAAAATCAAATAAGCGCATAAGCCCAACAAAATGCTAATCCAAACACCCCCTTGGTTCATAAGCTCATAGGGCCAGATTATGTCAGCAAACACTTTTTTAATGGTTATGTCTTCGCTTTTGTATGACCAACTTATTTGTTAATTATGATTACAATCATAGCTTATATAAGTGATGTCCTAAATCTTTCAATTTTAGCATTAAAAAGGATGTATGCTCAACCTGTTTCCATTTCAGTTAAAAAAATTGATTTGACCCGTGTGATACATAACATAACTGAAATCTACCTATTCATAAATTAAGTCTAAATTCCCACTTGCATCGTTTATAATAAACCCGACGCATGATTCTGATACATGATTTCAATTATGTCGTCTTAGGAGATTGCAGAGGCTTAAGCTCAGATAATGAAACTAGAAAGAATAGTAAAGATAAACAAGGTTGAGAAACAGTGGTCTGCAAGTGATAATGGTCAGTAAAATGATTATGGCAGACGAATCATAAATGGATTTGGTTTAGAGAGTGAAGAAGTGCCACACAGAACAGGAAATTCTCTATGCAAGTTTATGAGATGCATGGAGCGAGACCTGCTAGGGGTTTATAAGAATATTTTTGGGTGGTGATGTTAGAATGATGGATTGTCCGTACCAAGGTAATCGCAATCGGTGATATTTTCATCGTATAGTTCCTTAAGCAACTGTTTGTATTAGTGCAAAGGTCTTATCTCATAAATTTTCTCAATGTTTACTTTTTTGGCTCCTTTCTATATAGATATGTAAAAACACTAAAACATACTTATGTAAGAATATTTTTGATAAGAGGGGTAACTAGTGTTTTTTTTTAGTTCTGTCTTAGATAAAGCACATTCACATAGTGTTTAGGAATTAGATTATTTTTGGCCTTACTTTATGAGGCTTTCTGGAAAATTCTGGTATATCCAAATATCAAAATATATGGTTAATACAGGAGCTTATGAGCTTTTCCAGTACAGATTGGCTGTGGAGGCGTCTATAGTGATTGGGATCGGTGTTGATTTTTAGGCCAATTAAGGAGATATAATCATGTTTTAAAGCAATCGCAGTTCCGCGTAGTAATGCTAGGAATAAAGGATTCAAAATATTTTGTTATTGCTTATAGGTATTGGCTAATATCAAAATGCTAAGAGGTATTTTGTTACTGCCTAGAGGTATTTGCTTAGTGCCTAGAGGTATTGGCTAATATCAAAATATTCTCTTCAGATTATCTATGTCAATTCTTTTATACAACATTTATGTTTGGGATATGTTACAATCTCTCTATGATAAGTGTCATAGTTTCTTTGCAGATTGGACTGGTCTCTAAAATAATTGTCAAAGAAGGTGGAAATGTTTGGTAATTATGGGAAAGAGTAGGTAAATGAGTAAATGCGAAGAATATAACACTAGACCTAGATTTGGATTTCGGAGTAATCAAAAAAATTTAAACGGCTTGGAGTAATCGCTATGCTACTATTTTCCTTTTTTATGGTTTCATTTTTATTGTTGATTTCTTCTTTTCGATATAGATATGTCATGGTTAGAGTTGGGATCAAGCTTAGCTATTGTATTATACGTGTAATGACTATAACTCTCAAGGGTCTTGATTTGGTTACATGGCCAAAACTTCTTTTTGTGGAGTATGCATATTTTGTTTGGATTACAAGATCATGCCTTTTTGGATGGTGGTTTGTGGGTTGATATTGAATTTGTTTTTAGCATGCTTTTTTATAAGTTTTAGTATTTAAGCTAACCATCGATGTTGTATAAACAATCAATGTCCTGACACTCTGACTACACATTTCGGAAAAATCGGGGTTCAACTTTCCTTTACTTAATATGGTAGCTAAGCTATTATACAAAGCTGGTTGATTGTTATAACCCAAGTTTTATTACTATATGGGCAAAAAGGCATGTGTTTTGTTTGAGGTGCATAGCTGCACTGACTTTTTAGGTGATATAATCCCTTCAATTAAGAATTTGTTTTAGGGGTGTTTGTTTGGCTTTGTAATCTTTAGCCATTTGGGTTTTTTTATATGCCCTAATTTTCTGACTTATTTTGAGGCTTGGAGTAGTAACTAAATCCTTATATAAGGGGGCCCCAGGGTCTCAAATAAGCCAGAAAAATTGCGAGGCTTATGAAATATAAGCCCAAATCAAATTTAATTTCGGCTTATATTTAATAAGCCTAAATTTTCTGGCTTATTTTGAGACTTATAAACTTATATAAGCCCATAAGTCTCAAAATAAGCCAGATCATTAGGGCTTATGAAATATAAGCCCAAATCAGCTTATGTTTCATAAGCCGAAACAAACACCCCCTTAGTGTAGTGTCTTAAAAATTTTAAGGCCTTTTTAAGGAGGGAGTCTTCTTTAAGAATGACCTTATTATGTAAAGGGAATTGTTCCATTAGAGTCTGTATGTGTTTTAAACATGATTAAACGAAACAAACTCATTGGATCGTTGATATGACCTTGATTATTAAGGGAATTGTCCATTAGACGTTTGGATGTATGTTTTGAACATGATTACGTGATATTACACTGTTATCATTGCGATGATAGATTCAAACCTAAATGCCAGAAAAGCTTTTTACATATGTTGCATATAGATGTTTTATGATAGACGCAAATTCAAATAACCCAAACGTCCATTGTGGTATGATATTAATCTTTCTCTCCTGAAATTCAAATGAGTATTATAAGATAATGTTGTATTATTCTTTAATATGGCTCTCTTCGTTCGATATTAGATATTTATATTGCTATTTTAGGATGTTCCATGATAAATGTCTACTTTATATTTCAACCAGTGAAAATAAACTTTAGTTGGTATATACGATATTTGATTGTGGGGAGTGAAGTTAATAGAATTTCTTAAAACTTTATGTATTATAAAAGTAGACACTTATTATACGAGTGGAAGAGTATAATGCTCACGGGATTTCTCATTGATTTCTTGTCATAAAGATTACTAAACATGTAATCGAAACATTAATCATATCTTATTTCTTACCAAAAGAACCTGCTGCATTTCATTAGAATTGAGCCACATATGCAACATGTTTTTCGATGTTGTTCATATTAATTGAATCGAGTTATCTAACGTTACTTTTTGGTTATTGGTGTGTAGTTGTTAGTGCTACACAAGTCTTGAGGTTCTTTTGTTTTATTACTTCGTGAAAGTTTTAAACGGTGTATCGGGTTAAGTTCGACACAAATATGCTTAAACATGTAACATCATGTTGTTCTTTTGTCACTCCTTTAATATTATCCACCGCAAATTAAGTGTGTGTATTATGCTATATTTATTGTATATTCAATTATAAACATAGTTTACGATTTTTAAACAGCTATTGAGAAAACCGACCATCGGGTAGAGACCTAGTATCCTATAAAGTAAGTCAAATTCGGAATAAGGTCATTTTCACTAAATTCGGAATAAGTCAGTCAAATTCCTACCCCCTAATTTATTTTGTTAACTCAAAATGAAATTTCATACTATATTTACGTATCAAGATTCCATATTTAACTTTATCACGCATTAAAAATGAAATCTTTTACAAGACTATATTTATCTTCATGCAACTATATATACAAACCCTAAATTTTAATCTAAACTTAACCATTACACCAACATTGCAAAGAACTCTTCAGAAGGCAGTACGATGAAGCGTCAAAACACAGGGCGCAAGAAGATCCCAATCAAGAAGATAGAAGAGACGACTCGTCGTCAAGTCACGTTCTCCAAACGACGTATGGGACTCTTCAAAAAAGCTAGCGAACTTTGTGTCTTAACGGGGGCCGAGATGGCAATCCTTGTTCAATCACCCGGTGGGCATTGTTACGCTTTCGGGCATCCTTCAGTTGATGCTGTTATCGACCGCTACGAGAACAAAGGATCATCAACATCAGTGTCCCCAAAACAACCATCAGTGACCGAGCTAATTAACCTAGAGTATGCCGAGCTTGAGAAGGAGTTGGAGAGGGAGAAGAGGACGTACGAGGTGATTCAACAAGAGAAAATAGGTAAGTCGTCGTCTAGCGTGTTTGTTCCATGGTACGAGCAAGACGTTGAAGGGATGGAAGTGGAGGAACTCGAGCAATATCTTGCGGCTTTGGTTGAGTTAAAGAGGAAGGCTTTAGTACGTGTCGATGATCTTGCCAATATATGGAGAATGCATTTATGTTGTCTTCGGGTCCGAGCACGTACTGGAACAATCATGAGAATATTACAATGAATGTCATTTGGATAATTTTTATTGAATTATAGGATTACATGGATGATGCAGATAGGTTTTAATGTTACTGCATGTTGCATGAATGTTTAACCATTTTGTTAAATGATGGATTTTTATTTTTGAATAATATTTGGTTGTATTGTTTTCGATTTTTATGTTACTGCAAGTGTTCTGCCAGATATGTGAGACCTTAGAGCGCGAGTAAAAGTATGGGCTTTAAAGACGCTGACGGGTTTACTTTATGAAATCTGGTCGATGATAGGTATTGATGATGGAATGGATGATGTTACAATTCTTGTAAACTCGTCCTCCCGAAAAGCAGATGGGATTGAATCTTTCCTTTTCGAATGGATACCCGTCTGTTAGTTAGCATTGCTGTCATGTGTTGCAGAAGCATCCATGCTTTTACAGGTCCGTTACCATACACCCAAAATTAGACTGTAATATTTATAGATACATTAGCTTCTGAAGGCATACGAGACACTGGAGCAATTGCAAGTTCTCGAGCTGCGTAAATATATAGACTGGATATTCTAGCACAAACCATCCAGGTGACGCCTGCTTATCATCTTTGTTTCACAGATTGTCATGTAACATCCATTACTAAGGGGGTGTTTGTTTCGGCTTATATGTGGGCTTATGTGCTTATTTGATTTCGGCTTACATATCATAAGCCCCAATTTTCCGGCTTATTTTGAAATTTTTGGGCTTATATAAGTTTATTGTATCGTAATAAACTTATATAAGACCACAAGTCTCAAAATAAGCCGGAAAATTGGGGATTATGAAATATAAACCGAAATCAAATAAGCTCAAACACCCTTTAACACAACCAGGAAATGTAAAGTGGACTATTTCTAATGGGTTCAAACATGTTTGTTTTGTATGGCCAAGCAAGCTTTTTTCCAGTTATAAATGTGTAAAGGCCAAATATTAAATTGGGTCTGCCACAACTTGTTCTATTTATCTCTTTTTTTGGTTTGACGCACGAGTTTTTTAGTCTTCTTTCTCTCTCTAAACCTTCTTTCTCTCACTAAATATCTTGATCACTAACATAGTTTAATCTTGTTTTAAGTGATCAAATCTCTTCTTCTATCTTCCTTCTTCCTCTATCAAGTGCAAGAGAAAAACACTTGTATTCGCCAAGAAATGAAGTGTTATAGGCGTAACCTAGTCGCATAGGTTACTGCGTAAACAACCTCAAAGCTTTGTCCATTACCCCACAGGAGATTATGGCGTAAACATATAGTTTACGGCGTAAACATATAGTTTACGGCGTAAACTCCACATTTCATGTCTTGATAGATTTCATGTTAGCTCAACTAGCATGCACTACACACTTCTTTAACTTGTATCCGAGCCGAACATGAAACCTCATTGGTCTCTAGTAAATCATCATTACCTAAATGGCCGTCGATGACACTAAAATCACCAACATTATTCAGGTTCAACAATCAAGCTTGGTCCCTGTAGCTTACCAGGCTCTCGATCGAGCCACGTGCTTATAAATAAACACTTCAGGATATAGTGTTTAGCATTCTATATGTATTGTTATGTTTTTATGTTTTTCATTTCCTGCGATTTCAGGTTATATGTGTCTGATTCGTTCAAAAGTAGATATACCTATAATGCTGTTAAAGGATGCATTGCTCAGTTTGTTGACCTCTTATGCTACACTTCTGTGGATATCGAAGCACGATACATTGACAATGTGACAATGCACTGAACAAATTAGGTGTTATAAACGTTAGTGCCGAATATACTCTGCTCTTGCAGCTCAGGCAATCTTTGATTTTCCACGTTACATTAGATATCTCGTATAATTTCTTTGTTTATAATTTTAATTTGAATTATATTGTAGACGGTAGCTTCTGAAGGCATACGAGACATTGGAGCAATTGCAAGTTCTTGAGCTGGGTAAATATATAGACTGTACATTCTAGCACAAACCATCCAGGTGACACCTGCTTATCATCTTTGTTTCACAGATTGTCATGTAACATCCATTCCTACAATACTAAGGGGGTGTTTGTTTCGGCTTATATGTGGGCTTATGAGCTTATCTGATTTCGGATTACATATTATAAGCCTCAATTTTCCAGCTTATTTTGAAACTTTGGGGCTTATATAAGTTTATTGTATCGTAATAAACTTATATAAGACCACAAGTCTCAAAATAAACCGAAAAATTAAGGATTATGAAATATAAACCGAAATAAAATAAGCTCAAAAACCCTTTAACAGAACCAAGAAATGTAAAGTGGCCTATTTCTAATGGGTCAAAACATGTTTGTTTTGTATGGGCCAAGCACTTTTTATCAAGATATTAAATTGTGTACAGGCCCAAATATTAAATTGGGTCAGCCCATGTTGCATATATTCTGGACCACAACTAGTTCTAAGTTGATCGGTTCGGTTATCGGGTTATTCGGTTAGTTCAGTTAAATTTATTTTTTGGGTCAACTCGAAAACCGAATCGAACCGAACCGAAAACCGAATTCAAATTCGGTTCGGTTCTCGGGTTGACCCGAATAGCCCGAAATTTTCTATTTTTTTAGAAAAAATTAACAATTAAATAGATTTTTAGTAAAAAAATGTATTATTAACATAAAAAGTGTTTTTTTATATTATGATAACATTTTAATTATATTTATATATAAATATATAAAAAAAACATATATATTTATATGAATTCGGTTTTCGGTTCGGTTTTCGGTTCGGAGTGTCAAACCCATATCCAACCCGAGAACCGAATTAGTAGTTCGGTTCGGTTCGGTTTTGGCGAATTCGGTTCGGTTATTAATTCGGTTCGTTTATTTTTGGTTCGATTCAGTTTCGGTTTTCGGTTTTTTCGGTTTTTCTGCTCACCCCTAGTTCTATTTATCTAATTTTTTTTGAGTTTTGAGTTTTGACATAAAAAAACTTAAAACTAGATAAGTTTCCGATGTAATGCAAAGTATGTATTTTTCACTATGGTCATAAAATTAGTTTTAGATATGTCAAAACTAGGGTGTTCATAAATATGGTAATATTCACATGAACTGAAAATCGAAACCGAGCTGAACCGAAATAAACCAAACCGACAATGGCGGAGCTTCATTGGTTTTCTTGGGAGGGCCAAAATGTATAGAAATTTATTTTAAAGGTGCCAAAGTAGTAAATTTTATATTAAATCACTAGAGTAGACGGGGTGATCGTAGTAAGCAATACTCGATCGTAGAATGTTAGATGGACCAAAGACGCGTACAAATAGATGGTCTTAAGGCTGATCACGGTCCAAAAACTGGATTGGACCGAAAAAACAGGACCGGACCAAAACTTATCTCTCCCAGAACATCGGACAGAATGTGCTTGGTCCGGTCTGGGGCGGTCCTGTTCTTCGGTCCGATCCAATCCAAGAAGGCAAAATGGTCGGTTGTACGTAAGATCAGACGTAAAGTGTTGACTGAGGACATAAACGAAATATGTCCGGTCCGATTTGAGCAGGTTTCTCGATTCGATCCGGTTTCCGGTCTATGACGCTCGGCCCTAGATAGTCTTATATACTAAAAATCCATGCGTTTAGTGGTTGTGGTTTGATTAAACAGAAAACGTTTATGTTTCCTAGAGTATGTTTGACTTGTACGTTGCGTCATTGTCAACTTGTGTAACAAAACCGAGAAAGCCTAGATTAGATTTACCATCTCATGAGCATTAACTAATTGTGTGTCATTTTAATCTTAGTAAATCTAGTAGTATAATTTTTTATGTGTAATATTATTATTATATATTGAAAATAACAATGTGAGATTGAGGTCGGCATCAACATCCAAGTTTCACTATCGATCGATCATCAATTTATAATCACACCATCACACATTTCATAATAGAAAGTTAAAGCCTAAAGTGATATCGAGATCAGTGTCATCCATTTCATGTCGATACGATACTGAAAATAACATTGAATTACGTATTACTTGTTCTCGTAACACCAAAAACCTTGGCGTACGTCTTAAGGCTACAGATAACGCCGGTCACGACCTATGATGTTAGATGATACGTTAATTAAGGCTCAAGCCTAATCATGCGTTTACGGTCTATTAAGGTTTAGAGTTATGTTAACTGATTCTGCAAGTCATGTTCTATTATAAACAATATGGAATCTCATTATATAATCATACAAAAAACAATCAATAATATATGGGCAAATCGCACAAAAAATGTATCTTACTTTAGGCTAATTTGAAATTAGGTTTCCAATTTGTTTTCTTTTAATTTAAGGTATCAAAGTCAATTTTATGTGCAGTGTAAGGTTTTTTTACTTTTCGAAAGTGGTTATCGGTCACAATTAGAGCCAAACGTCTTTTAAATGCTCAATAATAATGATGCATCAAATTTGTTAACCATTTCAGCGAAAAGTCGAAAAAACATATAAAATTAACCTTGGTATCTTAAATTTATAAAAGAACACTAATTGTTTGAAATATAAAAGTAGCAAATGGTTGATAAAAAAAACGTTAAATGATATAACATTAAAAACAAAAAAGTTAAGCTAAAATGTCATAAATAATAAATAACAGAAAATAGTATAAATACACTAATTGGAAAGAAAGACAAAAGTCTTCATGTTATTTATATAAAAAGAACAATGAAAAGTGTTAAAAGAATATGGATGGTCGCTATTCATATACGAAATAAAAAATCTTTATACACGACATTTGTTGCGGAGTTTATGTATTCGTTGTCTTTGTCACAACAAATAACATTCATCTCCTCTTTCGTCTTCACTCTTCAAACATCCACATAAAGTTGTTTGTGTAATAATACCGACCTTTGTTTCCTTTGTAAAACAGCCTAACTTGCGACAATATTTTAACTAACAAACATGCCAGTCAAGTCAAACACTACTTAAACATCAGCCACTCAACTCAAGCACAATATGAAACTTTATAATGGTCCTTATGCAAATTAAGTTGCTCATACACTTAAATATGACATGTTTGACCCATTATAATACATGTATCATTTTTTAACCCATTTGACCCACGCCTAACTTGCTTAACATCAATACTGAAATCAAAACACTGAAAATTATGAACAGTGAAATAAAATAAATTGACAGATCATTGCAACCAAAAAAAGAAACAACAAAGCAACTTTATAGTTTATACAATAACTTAGTGAATCATATAAGAAAAAAAATATAAACGGTATATCCGTATATGCAATACTAAACAGTTCCTTTCATAAGCATTTCCAATCAGCAACCCAAAACATACCATCTATTTGGGATTTATTTATTGGAATTGTTTATTATATATGCCTTTGAAGCGAGGTGTAAGTGAATGCTTATTAAAACGTTTTATAATTGCATGGGCTATTTGAGACTGCTTATTAAATTCTGTACTTAATCTCAGAATTATGCAAATGGAAAGAAACATACATAAGCATCTAGATACCCTAGTGTTATAGGTTGCAAGGAAACATGAAAAGATTAATTTGAAATTTTATCATCTCTTTCGAATTAGAAACCCTTCATTCCATGTCTTATGAAAGTATCTATACACTGCTTTTGTGTTCGATGACAATATCTTGTAAGTTCTGCAAGACCAATGATAGTTTGTGTATTCCCTGTTAATCGATCCCATTGCGCAAGAAATCATTTGTACCCCATGCGTTTCCTCACTCTATTTCTTTTCCGTACCCTTCCTAATAAGTAATAAGAAGTAATATTAATACAAAAGTTAGCAAATGGCTCCGTACTGTAGGCTTCCTAATAACAAACCTTTGTTTTTGTTCAGGTTGTATATAACAATATGCTTATAATTATTGACCACTTATGGACCAATGTAGTTTTCTTATTACTAATACAAAGTACAATATGCAAAATAAAAATTACCGCTGCCAATCATGCTTATAATATTGGATACACCTCGGAATACATGCAATGGTAAATTTACGAAATGTGATAAATTAGTAAAATGATTGATGGAATAGAGACATAATAAATAATGGATTATGTCTTCATTGTTATCATTTAAGAAAGTGTCGTGTTTGGCGATAGTATGTTCCAGTCACCAAGAATAAAACATTTTACCATTGTGTGCACATCATTTTTTCTTATCAAATGTTGAAATATAAACATAGTTCATGTAAATGGTTTAAAGACACACTCAAAAGGATACTTACATGACTTTGTGCTCATTCTGCTCATTTAAACCATATACTTTAGCTTAATCATATGAAGTCAGACCCATTAGAGATGATACGTAACCCAAACCAACCCATTTATAAGTAAACGCATAAATTGGCCAGATGTGTAACTCCAATTTTAGAGGTTGGCCAGAATTGTAACTCCAATTTTAGAGGTTTTAGAAAGTCTAGTATTACGTCATCTATAAATTTTTAAACAAAAGGAAGTATGTCATTTTCATTATGAAACATAGGAGCACTTTCCTATGAATGACAAGAAGTAAAATAGAGACGATACATGAATGCAATACAGATTTGCATATTTTACCACATAACAAAGAACTATCAACTAAATGACAGGAACATTAGTGTAATCCAGTAAAAGTAAAATCTTATTTACAATCTAAGAGTGACACAATCACCATAAAATTACCTTCTTTGATATTTTAACCCCAACAGGTGGTCGAATCAAATGGTTATGATAATCAGGAAGCATGAATATAGCACAACTGAAACACAAAGAAGTAGAAAGTACATTAATAAAATGTTAACATACTGAAAAAAACCAGACAAAAATCAAATCCTATTAGAAATAATGGAAAGCATTGTTTCTTGAAGATTACATTTCTTGATTATCCATGATATCATCTATGATATCATGCCACCACTCTACACATACCAAAATTAAAGCAGAGAATGTCAACATGCAGTGTTTTAGTTTTAATCACATACTGGGTGAGTCAAATGGGTTGTAAGGCGCCCAAAATATGTTTCAAAAGCATACATCTTCCATCGGTTTATTCGAAGGCGTATACTGTTACTGCAAATAATAATGTTTTTTAATCATAGATAACACATTATATGTTTACAAAGTATTCTGGACATCCAGTTGTTCACGATGTAAACATAAATAATAAACGTTACTACATGAAGCTTAGCACACATCATTTAGTATACCATCTACAAAGTACTTGTTAATATATACTAACTGAGCAACACACATTTAACTTGATGTGATACTACGTGAAGCTTAGCAGACAACATTTAGTATACCATCTACAAATTAGACAATTTGTCTCAGTTTAAATCCTCTAAAGATAACAACAGAAAATGGTAAGAACATATTTGGTTTACTTGCTCAAGTTTGAATTCTCAAGGCGCGGAGTCAAGCATGGAATCACATTTACTGAATCATGTGCTCCTGTAAAACCACATAATAACTTAAGTTAAGTGTATCACGGACCTTATTATTATACTAAGCAAGAACTTCTAGTTTGTTCAGTCCTATCGAAACCTAATTCGCAAGTTTGTGGATTCTAAGATATAAACATCATAATGATCACATGAAGTTTCTTACTAATTTTTACTGGAATAATAATAAAATATACTTTGGAAATCTTTTAACATATATCAGAACTCCCTCTGCAATTTAAACATATTTCACTCACATTGTTTGGGTATAGTATATTACCTAGGCGAAATCAGCAGAGGTGTTGGCAATGCATCCTATATTTGTTTCATATTTTCAGCTTGGCCGTTTATCTCATCCATAGTCTTGTCAACATCGTCAATATTTCTACGTCATACAAAAATTTAGACCAGATAAATCATCTAATATAATTATATTGGCGTAACAACAAAAAAGCATAACATTAAAAATAGGGTTATCTAGTTGCTTTGCCTCAACATTAGTCATATTTAGGCAAGTAAGGTGATACCTGCAAATACACAAAATAATGATATAAATTACAACCAAACTGAAGATTAATACCTAAGGCCCATCTCAACATATCTGGTACATCATTTATTTCTCCTTGATTTTTTTGTCAAATTCCGCTCTATCCACACCTCGAGATTCTACATGTATATCAAATTCCTGAACCTGAGTGAGAGGTCTACAAACCTATGTAGCACCGAAACGGGAACGGCTAAGGGATACAGGAACGATACGGGAACGGGAAACGGCAAAAATCAAAAATTCCCGATACGGGAACGGCATAGAAACGGCAAGAAAAAAATATAAAAAAATTAAAGAAAATCCAAAATAGATGTAAATTGTAAACTCCAAAAGTACTACATCTTGCAAAGGTAATTAATTATCAATAATGAAATCATTTTCAAATTCCGGTTCATCTAGTGAGAGATCGGCAAACTCCAAAAATCCTACATCTTCCATTGAATCAAAAGCATCTCCACCAACATCCCACATCTTTTCATCATCATTCGGATTCCTTGACAAAAGTCGGAGATTATTATGGATGAAAACCAAGTCTTGAGCACGGCTTGTAGTCAACTTGTTCCTCCGAGTGAATAAATGCATAAGTACTCCAATTACGCTCAGCACAAGAAGATGAAGTAGGTTGTCCAAGTAATCTAAAAGCCAAAGTCTGGAGAAATGGAGTTTGAGCACCAAAGTTAACCCACCAACTCTTGGGTTCCATAGTACCCATCATTGAAATGCTTGTTAAATCAGAAAAAACTCCACTCTTCATTGAAAACATTGCATACTCATTAAGGACCATGCTATGCTCATTAGCACTAGAAAACAACCTTCGAAAACAATTTATCCTTTCTTGTATATGCCCTAACCCTAGTTTACAACGGTTGGGTTCCCACTTCCCAGACTATGGAATAAAAAAAGCCCATTAATACCCCAAAAAACCAAGAAACGGCTGGGAAACTCCAACCGAAACTCCAGCCGAAACGTTTCGGATATTTGGAAACGTTTCCTACGCGTTTCGCCGGCGTTCCCGTTCCCATCACGTTCCCAAACGGGTACCCCTACCATTTTGGCGTTTCGGTGCATCATAGCTGCAAACTTTCAAGAACCAGAATAGGATCCCTGCAATTTTGACCAATTTGAGCATCAACATCATAAAAAAAATGTTATTAGTTGGATCTTAAACATTCTAATGTGTGCTACTTACTCTTTCAAAATAGGGTTAGCCTTAAACATTCTCTTCTTTGCTTCCTCTTGTTCGAACCTCCTCCTTTCTTCCATTTCGCTTACTACTTATTCATGTCTTGTGAAACTCTCTAATTAATGGTTGTGGTTTTGGCTCTCGTTTTGGAGGAACCTGCACAGGTTAAAATTATACATATCAACATGTCTTTTTGTTAACTCTAACTTCAAAAAAAATTACATGGACATAAAAATGAAAAGCAAAAACTCCTACACAGTGGGCAAACATAGCAGATTAAATTATTACAACAGTAATCTAACTTTCCTATGATAAAGTGAATTAGAAGTTTGGGCCTATTGAACAGAATCACGATTCAGATGATATTCACGTTAAGCATATTCCATTTCTTGGTTTACCCTAACGATCTTTTGAGAATAAAAAAATTATAATGAATGAATTAACCAAAACGAATAATGACATCCTATATAAAATTACCTCCTCCTTAATTGAGTGTAGCAGATAGCCCGATAATTTTTCACACTCCCATTGCTCACCAAATTGTTTCTGTTTTTCTTTATATAAAATTATATATATCATGTTAAAGCTTCGACAACTGTTCTCCGGATGTTTTATCAATATTTTTTTAAGAGATAGCTGTCAGCAAAACAAATCAAAGGGTCAAAGCAAATATAAAATTTTATAATAAGCGTGCCCTGGTTTACAACATTATCCAACACATAATTTTTTTTACATATTTACCTCAAATGGATCAATAAGTCCATTTGCGGACATCCAATGCAGACTAAAATAATGCAATCCCCAACATTGTTTCTGGCAAAAAAAAAAATTAGTTTCAAATTTTTTTTTCTAATACCTAAAAATTAAAAAGATTATAAATATTAAATATAACCTGGATTAAAAATCTGTTGTATGTATTCCAAAACATTCTTGATTTTTACCATCTCCAGATTTTACACATCCTTGATTTTGCATATATTTATCAAATTGATTTAGGGCTTTTGGGTTCATTTTGGGGTTTTTTTTTGTTCTTTTTGAATTTAATTCATCACAAATCATTTTGATTTATGTTTTGTGTTGTTGATTAAACGTATCACTGGTAGATGATGTTATCTGATAGAATTGTTGCATCAATCGCCGTCGGTTTGGTTAGATTAGTTTTTTAGGGTTTTTGGTTTGGTCGTTATTTTTGGGATGGCTGAAAGCTAGATTTAAGGTGAGACATTGATTATTTTACTTTGGGACATGTGTCATTTTTTTATAATTTATATTTTAGATGAGGTTTTGTCAAACCCTCTTTTATATAATTAATTAGCCTCAAGGCCCGTCCGTTGGACGGGTTGCTTTAAGAAATTGTTTTAGGATAATAAATGGAGTTAAATTGTAAATAAATTCACGTTATAAAATAATTGGATTTAAAAGGTAGATAAATTCATGTTATAGAATGAATAATCAAACTTTGTAAAAATTGATGTCATAATTTATCATAAACCGTAAATAATCCTTAGAGAAATGCTAAAGCTTACAAAAAATCCTTAGAGAAATGTTAAAGCTTATGTACACTTGATAAAAGGCACATCGGGAAATAATTTAAAACACATGAACATTAAGTTTAATACATAAGTAAAATTATCATTCGCGTTTGGCCATGTGTACGCTTAAGAATATTTAACATGAGCAAAAGTGAATGATTCTTATTACAACTGCATAAACCTAAACATCTGCAACATCAAACACGACAATAATAAAACAGTAAAGAACAAAAGAGATGACACACATAATAGTTACGTAAAGATTGTAATTATATAGATTGAACTAACCAATAAATCTATATGAAGCAGATGCAAAAGCAAAGATCCAAAATCCAGAGATTATCAAGTAAAAACACCTAAATTTTTATTCCTATAACCATAGCCGAATAGAAGACTATGCACTCATTTGAATGGGGCACATAAGATATCACTGTTTATCTTTCGAACGGCCAAGTCTTCTCACCTATCATGGGTCCATTAAAAAGAGAAAAAATTATTGCATATTTGTACCTATGTTTTACTTACTCGCTACATATGTTAAAAGGTATGTGTGGTTTATTAGAATTTTGTTTTGTAAGAATCAACAACGTATAAGTTCTAACATGTAACATATCGTTGTAGTTCTTATTTATTATGTACTTTGTATCACCTTTAATTTTGTACACATGAAATAATTTAATGATTTGAACTTTGAACAATCTATGATGTTTTGGGCTATATGCCACCTTCAAATACAAATTGTATCAGACAAACAACAATTACCCAAACAACTTAAACATAAAATGTCAGACAATCTTAAAAAATATTGTGATATTATGTTTGGTTGAGAAAGCAAGCCAAAGACCAAAGCTATAAGACTCGTGTACGGACTAAGAATTTTATATTTTGATTACCAAAACCACTTCTCAATCAAGAAACTATTTGTTTATTTCTAAAATAAAAATCAAGATAAAGTTTTTGTCAAATTCTTAAAACAAACTAAAAAGTTATCTCCGTAGTCACATACACGTCATTATTTGATTATATATCTTTTTTTTCAAACTTGGAACATGAATATCTCATTATAAGTATTTTATAACATACAGTAGATGTTTAGTCATTTAGTTCTTTCTAATCTTTAAAAGCAAGTCAACTAACTCAATTCTCAAGTCACCCAAATTCCCAGATAATATTAGTAACATGTATAACCTCCTTAGTCGTTACATTTAGATAGCCATTTTTGACCCTCACCGAATTATTATCAGCCTTAGCCCAAACTGCATTGAACTATGAAATGTACCCCGTAGCCCAGCCGTCAGGCTCGTCTCATAGGCTTCAACCACATAAAGCCATGAACAAATTATGAGCTACTTTGCTCTATCCTATCAAAACTATATGAACATAAGATAGGCGAAGAATCTTACATTATCAGAGAAACTGAATAATAAACCAACACCAACACACATGTTAGATTAGACTATATACTAAAATGCGTTGTACATTATTTACATTGTCGGGCTCCCACTTTGGGCCTTGGGCTCCCGTGGGTTTATTTTTTCGTTTTACATTGGTACAGGCAACCCTAGAGGTTCAACCACATAAAACCATATCAGCTTGAATTGAAAGTTCGAGTATGTCGCCAGATTAAAGAGGTAATTATATATTGTAAAAATGTTTTTCATGAAAACCGGATGAATATTGATTTGTTTTATGTGTTTATGCAATAATAGATACTGTTAATTACTGTGTATTACATGCCGGAAGGATTGAGAGTTGTAAAAATATAATAAATTTCTTAGCTAAAGGTATCAATGAATACTTCCATTATCAATGAATATTTCAGTTTTTTTTTATAAGTTTTGGTGGTTTTTATAAATTTTGGGTTATTATGTAGGTCGTTGGTTACTGGATTGGTCAGAAGCCAGTGGCCAGAGCTACCACTATGCTATTGCAGAAATTGTATGCAACATCGTTCAAATATTTTAGCAGTCGAAAGAGGTACGTTCGAGTGCCTCGCGTTCTATTTCCACATATTTTAAGGTTTAAAATCTTATCGCGTTCTATTTCTACATAATTTAAGCTTTAAAATCTTATGGTGTTCTATTCTTAAAATACAGACTATGGAGGTCGTTAATATAAAGATGTTGCACAAGGTCTCTTTAAATCAGCTTCATATGCGGCAGTAACAGCCCGGGCTGCAGTAGAGCCTTCTCGAGAATCAAAGGATGACCATAATAACATCTTTGGCATCGACGCAACAACAGATAACTAACATGTCACATACGCTTTTTTTTGGACTGTCTACAGTTCTGTAACTCTTTTTTTTGACCTGTTAGTCCTGATCAATATCTGAAAACCTAATTAATTCAACCATATCAGCTTGAATTGAGAGTTCGAGTATGTTGGTTTATGCAGTGGACCAAGAGAAGATGCCACCAGAATTGGGTCTGCTGGTCTGCGGATTGTCAAGAGATTGTTGCACCTGAGTTTCATCCGAGTTACCAGAAAAGTTGATTGAATGTAAGTTTTGGATTCTAGAATGAAAGCATTACAGCCATCTTACGCATACCATACTAACTCAGCTTGCCTTAAGCTTGACATGACCAACAAAACCTCTTAACAATTTTCTTTGTTTTCCAGGAGTTCAGTGGCCAAAAGATCTATCCTGGTAGGGGAATTAAGTTTTTTCTATCGGATTTGCAGGTATATAATCTTTGTTTTTATGTTATTCCATTTTTATGTTGTAGAATATTGGTGTTAAACTGAAATGTAAGATCTTTTACCGTAAAGTAGTTAAGCTGTTCGTACAAAAAGCAAATCGAAAATCAGCAAGATAAGGTATACGCTTATTCATTTACTGTATTGTGACATAAAGTAGCAATAACCATAGCCAATTCCAAAACGCAAAGCCCAGAAGGCCAGCACCCCATCGAAGTCATAAGCTGATCACAATAAAATCTTGGAAAATTCAACGAACAACAAAAAGGTATTTTGGTTAAAATCGGAAGCTATGTCCACCTCCGCATTATTGACATTCTACCAAATGAAGGTCTAGATTTGGTACTCTCATGTTGTATCCACGTTCTCTTCCAAAGTAACTAATATCAATTTTTCTTAAGTGGCCCTTTTATTCACACGTACCATTGCTGCAATTTGGTTCAGCCGTTGCCGGTGGTGTGGCTGCTGAAAAAGGAACAGGAAAACACGTTCCTGCTGCAACTGATGAATTAGGGGAGATTTTAACAATTATTCTTCAACAAGAACCTTTTTAAGGCTACGCGGGTATGTTTACTTCGAAACAGCTTACAATTCTGTTTAGTAGGTGGCAATAGTTAAAATGTATGCAAACAATGTTTTTATATTGGTATACTTCTGAAAAGTGCACCATATTTTATGCATTCTTAAGTCCAATAACTATTAACTCTTTGACATCTTCAAAAAGGAATTTGGTATCTTTGATGGAGATGACAATTCCGAGACACATTGTACTGTCATAAACAAATCAGAAATTATAATCAGATTATGACAGCAGATATCATGTAACTGATCATGATATTGTGTATTGATACACACACCTTTTGTTGTTTATGTTTTTCTCTGATTGCTGCCAATGCCGTTACTCTTCTACTTAACTGCAGATCATGTAAAACTTGAACACGCTCTCTCAAGTCAGACAGCAGGCAGCCACGCTCTAACAAGCTTAATTTGGCTATATAGTAACCCAGTAATTCCAACTGCAAATTTGGCGTCTCTGGATTGCAAAAGGTACGTTAATCAGAACTTTACCAACCACAATATCTTTCATCTATTCAATACTACGATAAAGGAATTGAAGCTTACTTCATAATTGTCTTAAGCAACCTTGGTAAATCGTCTATTAAACAACAAGTGAAAAAAGCAACTCAAGTTACCTAATGAGCAAAAAAAATGTAATATGTAGAACAACTTATGTTTTTGATATTCAAATGGACAAGGGTTTATCTATTGTGAATGAATGTTTATAATTTGTTTACGCTTCCTACGGCTTACGAGCATATCAAGTTGAACTTATGTACTTATACATAGGCTGGAAAAATGCGTTTTTAAGCTTCTTCAATGTCAAGTACGCTCGGTCTACTTTATGTGTCTCTGAACTTGGTAACTAGAAAAGGATACAATATTTGGAGATATTTGAAAATATTGTGCGCCTATATTAGTGTGTTTGTATAAGGAATGAAATTTCGATGTCGGTCAACCCGGCACACCCGGGATCTGCACCTTCTATATATGACCCGTTAATAAGCTACCATCTATGGCATATGCTATTATTTCAGGTGAAGATCCCAAGTGCTGCACATAACAGATATCCAAAAATATGGGCCCAAATGAATCAGGAATCTACAGAAGAGTGGAAAAGTTCACTTGCTGGAAACAATAACGAGGACCCTTCAGATCATATTACGAAGCCAACACCACGAAGACACTAAGTAGCATACTTGGATTATTGAACTGAACAATTACACATGAAGATTAGAACAGTGAGGTTAGAAGAATACAATAGTTTTAATTAGAAGTTGCAATTACTAATATTGTGATGCTATCTGAAGCATAGTCCACCCCTTTTTAAGGCTGTGAGGAACCATCCTGTTTGCACCTACAACAAATAAATTCCAGTTTTCAGCAATAGCAAGTATCAACATTTATACTTAGCAGAGTAGACTTACCAACCCTTTCTAAA
>BQNB010080324.1:0-29971 GCA_026074375.1 Tanacetum coccineum
AAGGTGAGTTCATATATAACTAATAGATTGTACATCATCTAACTTAATAGATGGATATTTACATTTATGAAAATTTTGGGTTGTTATATTAACCATCCTCGGTTATTACATGAAATCACGAAATCGATTGCAAGACAATAAGAATATTCATTGAATTGTAACTAACGCTTGTAAGGAAGATGTTTCATTGAGTCTAAGTGTTCAAATTTTTGTGTCACTAGTTATGGTCAAATTGTGCATGCTAAACTTAATACACTCTAAGTAGAATTGACGACTTGTAAATTTCCATTGGGAAACTCATAAGTACTCCAACTTGATAAGCAAGATTTGGATGTCATTTCAAAAAATTCAAACCGAGAACCCTTATAACTTATATGAGCTTATCCTAATTACCTAATGTCAACACCGTCTCCCAAAAAATAGGAAAAGGATCTTTGCCCAAGTTTGGCACCTCCATGGATTGATGGATCCTATATCCTAGATCCATCTTCGGTTTAGGTAGATCCGCCCTATGGCATCTAATTTAAACATCTTCCTTTTGTCAATATCTTGTTTAAAAGTCCAACATACATGTACCTAACCTTTAGTAAATCATCATTATTTTTACAAAGAAACAAACACAAGATCAATTTAGGTAAATAACCTTAATTAAATTTCTTTCATAAAAGACATGCAAATATGCATTCTTTGAACACTCTCAACATAGAGCATTACACATTGTCACTCTTAAGCATACTCATAGGTCCCTCTCATTCAACCTTAGAATTCCACACATCTTGATTAGGATTATGTTTCTCCGAAATTAAATTATGTTAGTTGAGTCATATTAGGCCTTGTATGAAAAGACAATACAAATTTTATTTTTTCTACACTTCATTAGGCAAATATAGGAATTCTATTTTGTCTAACATGAGAATGACTACTGGAGAACCTATTGCACTAGAAATTTAATTTGACCTAATGGTTAAATTGCTTCCAAGAGTGAAGTTAGGTTCGTGGTATAACCTGTAAAAAATAGTCGTGTTTCGCTTGAATTGAGCACCACTAGTGATAGCCTCATTTTCATTCTCTAATTTGATTAAATGGCTCTTCCAAATTGCCTTATGATAGTTACATGATAGACTTTGTATCTCATTAGGAGTGCACATTAAGCAAGTAAAAATTAGGTTTCTCCTTAGTCAATCTAGACTACTTGCACCTCACGTATCTGCTTTGAAGTTTCAAGATGATAACCTGCTCCTATGTAATGCAATTATATGCCTTCATGTTTATCTTGATGCTCAACGTTTATTTGCTTAGCTATTGAATGCATGTCTATTGTAAAGGCGTTTGTTTTTTTTCTAGCAAATTTATATTAAAATATCTCTTAGTTTATCTAAATAACACATGCTCCTAAATGCTAAATGCTAACATGTTTTACATGATGATTGCATTTAAAATTATCATGTTTTACATGATGATTACATGACTTACGTATTAATTGTGCACCTACTCTATGTCAGTTTAATGTATGACAATTAACGTTTAGATGTCATATAGTCTTACACGTTAATCTCGTTGATTATTGTGTTGATGCATGCTTAGATAAACTTGCATGCTTATATCTATATGTCTTATGCATCTTCAGTTATCCTATTTTCTCACACTAGAATACCTTTCTTTGCGTCTGTGTCCCAAATCTAAAAAGTCAAAAGAGTCGTAAAATAGTCTTTAAATCTCTTAGAGTCTTCACTCACACACTTCTTTGATCATCATCTCGCTTTCTTCCAAATAATCCACTATTTCGTCAAGAAAAGGTTAGATACAAATGTAACACTCCTCAAAGTAGTTTTGACAACTTAAATATTTCATCCGAAATATTCAAGTATCTTTAACTTGTATCGACAAACGTTTTAAAGGTTCATATCCGAGAATCTACATTCAAGCCTTTTACAACTCAAGTTAAAATGCTCTTAACATTCTTTCTCTTCGACGAAACATTCTTTCTCTTCGACAAAAACATTCTTTCTCTTCGACGAAAACATTCTTTCTCTTCGACGAAAACATTATTTCTCTTCGACGAAAACATTCTTTCTTTTCGACGAAAGCATTCTTTATCTTCAACGAAAAACACTCTTTCTCTTCAACGAAAACATTCTTTATCTTTCTTGAAATTGTGATCGTACCTCTTTCTTCTCACTTAATCACGTCTCTACAACCATATAGATGGCTAATTCCTTTCATCTACCTTTTCCGCCACCGCCTTTAAGACAACCTCATACCTCGGCGTGTGATTGTTCTATGAACATTCGCAATGCTCGAGAAGAGCTACATAACTTCCTGGATGTAGTTCATCATACGCTAAACATCATCCGTCTTGACATCGTCAAGCTCGTCGCTTCCATCTTAGTTTGTTTTCTACTTTATTTTATTTTTTTCACTCACGGGACGAAACACATCGAGATAATTCACCAATTTCCTTTGAGACATAATCCATAAGATGGAAAAAGATTCTCCAATTGAAAAAAGTACTTCATTTGGGGTAATCACTCGATATTCCTTCTTTACCCCTCAGCGGCAAAATTGTCAAATCATCTTCATCTAGTTAAGGATGATGGACACATTCATATCATTCTTTCTTTTCTTCTCTGTCTATGTTTACCATTCCTGTTTTGTGACAAACATTAATTACTCTTATCCTAAGTATTTTTAAGTATTTTTAATTAGCGAAATGCAAATTAAAATGTCACTCCTTTCGCAAAAATTTTGTCAAATCAGCACAATTCATCCATATATTGGCGTCCCCGATTTAAACTGGGTGGCCCCCAAAAAAATATATATGGGCATCGGCAGCAGACATGTGATATTCGTTCAATCTTTTTGTAGATCCCTTTGAATATAGATCTTACTACCTTGTTAAGGGCTGTAGCCAATATGGATAGATCCATACAAACTACAGGAGAAACAATGACTATAAACACTATAAGTTATGTGGAAACTAACTTATATTGCTAAGAAGAACAATGAATATTGATAACTAAAATTTTGTATTAATCTGCTAAAATGATTACAGATTACTAACTATCGAGAATATGAGATTGTTATAAGAGATATATTTCTCTAATGTCGTAGGTTCCTTTTATAGACAATGGATAAACCCCTAAAAGACCTTACTAATCGCGGGGTGGTAAAAGATAATGCATATCTTTTCCTATAGTATCTCATGCATATCTCTTAAGGTACTAATATTTTATACTATCAGTACTAACTAACTGATCAGTATTAATTGTACTGTCATTAACTATATCTACAAACTATGGTACTAAACTAATATATATAACGTTTACTAAGTCACCGAATGCATAATTCCACAATCTCTCCCAAACATTGATTGTTGAACTTGTTGAACTTCATGTTTCTTTGGTTTATTCTTCTTAAGCTCTTGGAGGATGTATCCAAACACTTTGTCAAATCTTGATCTTGATCTTTAATAATTTTTTATATCTTCAACTATCCATCTTCGATAGCAACTTATCTTTTCAGCAACACAACAACATCCAACTCAGTTGGCTTTATAGTTTTTGTCAAACTACCAGCCATTAACGGATTTAGTATTCCTTTACCAATAGTCGTTTGCTCTGGGATAGCCAAATCTTTATTGTAAACAACAAGGTGAATTGATTACCTTGTAGTTTTGAGTAAACTACCAACTATCAACGGATTTGACTTGTCTTTACCAAAAGACGTTTGCTTTTGGACTAGTCAATGCTTCATTGCCATAACATGGTGCATTGTTACAATATAGTTTTTAGCAATCTATCAGTATTCAATAAAGATTTGATTAGTCTTTACCAGGAACTGTTTGATCCTGGACTAGCCAACTCATAACATGAAGAAAGGTGGATGAAAAACCCTACATATTTTTAGTAAATTGTCAACCATAAACGGATTTGAGAAGTCTTTACCACAAGCCGTTTGCTTATAGACTAGCTAGTTCTTATGCTTGTTAAGCATGGTGAATTGATGACCATTTGTTATGTGGTCTTAGAACCAACACTCAAAGATCCTTCTCATCTCTATCAGAGTCTTCAGGTTCTAACTCTGTAATCTGCTTCTTGACAAATCTAATCAGTTCCAAAGCTATAGTACTGTCTCTTCAGTTCATAACTTCAAACTTAAAGCAATTGTGACAGCACTTCCTTTTTCAAAGGATACTTATTCTCTATAAGCATACGAATGACTATTCCTTCATCAGTCATTATAGTGTGTATCCCTGAAGAACTATATAGCTTCCAGCTCATTATCTTCCAATTTTGTTGTGCATTCCAGAACCTTTCATTTCCACTTTTGATTGAACTTTGATTATCAATATGCTCCCCAGTATTTTGTCAAATCCTTTAGGTGTCTCATCTTGGTATCTATTCATCACAAGTTGATATATAACACAGATGTCATCTCTATCAAGTATTGAAAGCACTTCCATCAAAGTACTGAAGTATCTTCTTTGTCTGTTACTTCTAATCACCACATTAAGATAAGCATCTTCTATCTCTTCATTCTCATCATACTATGGTTTGGTTGTAAGATACTCAGATCTCCATTCTATGATAGGATACTTATTGTCAAGTATCTAATAATCCACTTCCTTATCCTCATCAGAAGAAAATTATAGTTTAACATAATCTCTAACTCTTCATCATCTTTTGAAGTGAATTTCTTTCATTAGATTTCTTCTCTTCATTATACCAAGCTTTCTTTTTTCTGTTCCTTCTTCTTCTTTAATTTCTCCCTTAATATTGTCATCTTTCTTTACTCTCTTCTTAGAAGCATCAGCAACTTGTTCATTCATCTCCTTGATTACTTTTTCATCTTCAGCAGAACCAATAGCAATGAAACTATCATCAGACCTTTTTATCTTGTCATACAAAGCTTTTATTTCTTCAAAACCCTTGGTCTTCAGATCAGAATGCTTATTGCCTCCAACATGCTTCAAATATGTCATCATTTGGTTCCTAAGCTGATTTCTTGAAGGAGGTTTATTTTTGATAGCTTCAGATCTTTGTTGAGCAAGAAATATTCTTTGGGCAGCAATAGTGTCATGAAGAAATTTGGCTCTCTGCTCAATAGTATTACATTTCTCCTCTCTTCCTCTGGAAGTTTTTCAGCAAGTCAATCTGGTCTGCATTATGACTTGCATGAATGAAATAATATTCATTAGAGAGTTGCAGCTTTTGTTGCTTCTCCTCAGCTAAACTTTTTCAATTCTTCTTCTGCTTCCCAATCCTCTTGCATCTTTCTGACCACATCTTCATCCCTAGCAAGCTGCTTAAATTTCTTTTCAGCTTCAGTAATATCTTCTGAATCAGTATCAGATTCATCTTCCTCTTCAATCATCTTTTTGCCTTTATCTTTTGGATCAATATTGGGAAGAGGCTTTAATGTTAATATTATTCTTGCTTGTAGTGGGCCTAGGTCTCTTCAGTCTCCTCAACATCCTTACAACTCTACTCATTTTTCTTTTTCTATTGAGCTTATCCTTATTCTGACCATTATGATAAGGACCTTGTGCAATGGTATCTTCATCTCCAATTATTGTTGGAGAAGTAGTTGTTGGTTTAGAGCGGTTGGAGTAGCCAATTCTTCCTTCAGTTTGATCAATAGTACCTTCATCGGTTCTGGCGGTACTAACTTTTCCTTGTCAGTTGAGAGTTGTGATTTAGCGGTACAAGTTGCGTTGTTTCTAGTATTGGTGGATTAAGGGTTTGTTTTGTAGTGGGGAGTTTTTTTTAGGATAGTAGTTGTTATTTTTGTTTTAAGGAGTATTGGTTTTGTTCTTTTCTTTTTACTTTGGAGTAGGTAGTTGTTTTGTTGTTTGTAGGAGTGCAGTTGTGGTAGTAGTTGTAGTTATAGATTTGTTTTTTTCGGGTTTTTTGGTTTGTAGGGTTGATTTTTTTTTGGGACGTTGGTTTTTGTTTTTTGTTTTGCATCGTTTTATGTCGTCTTTGTAGTGAGTGTTTGGTAGGTGGGGCGGTATTTGCCAGTTTTGTTAGGTAGGTAGTTTTTATAGTAGTTGATTTGGGTTTTTGTCTTTTTGGTGGGTTTGAGAGTAGTAGTTGTTTGTGTTTTGTGGTTTTTCAGTTTGTTTTTTAGTTTGGTTTATTATGTCTTTGGGTGTTTGTGTTAGTTTTCCGTTGGGGGTTTACGTTGGTGGTGTTTGTTCTGGGATGTTTTTTTTTTTAGTGTTGGGGGTAGTTTGTTGTGTTTATAGGTATTTGGTTAGGTTTGAGGTTGGAGGGTGTTGCTTAGTGGGTTTCGGTGCGGAGTCTTGTCTTTTGTAGTAGGGGACCTGATTTATGGTGTTAGTTTTAGGTTGGCTAACTTGTTAGAGGTTTTTTGTGTTGTTTAGTGGTTTAAAGGTTGTGTATAAGGAGAGAGTTAGGAGTTAGGTTTGGTTTTGTGTGTTTTGAGGGGGTCTAGTTTTGTGTTTTGTCGTTATAGGCGAGGAGTGAGTATAGTGTTTTTGTTTTTTGTTTGTTGGTCTGGTAAGGAGAGGTGGTGTGTTTTTCTGGTTTTAGCGTATCTGATCTAGGGTAGGATTTGTATAGGGATCCGTTTTCGGGAGCATGTTTTTTGTTTTGGTCGTTAGTGTTCTGTTGTGTTTTTATTAATGTCGTAGTGGGGTTTTTTTAAGGTTCACAGTTTGTAGAGTGGGATAAGGTGGTTTGGTTCAGGAATTTTGTTAGGGTAGTTTGGTAGTTTTGCTTTTTTGGAGGCGTATGTTTTTAGATGAGAGTGTTTTTTGTTTAGGTTAGGGGAGTGTAGATGTTATTTTTTTTAAGTGAGAGTAGCAGGTGTACATGGGTTCGGTTTCTGTGTTTAGTCAGTTTTGAGTTAGATAGTAGGTTTACTGAGGTTTGTAGTGCCGGTTTGAGGTTTTTTGGCTTGTTAGTTTTAGGTTGTTTTTTTAGGGTTGTTACCTGCTGGTGGTATAGAGGTCATATGCTTATTTTTGTAGGGTAGAGGTCTTGGTTCTATGTTGAAGCGTAGAGGGTGTTCTTAGCGGCAGGGGTTTTTTTTCTAGATCTGAAGGAGTTTATGTAGGTTCATGTAAGTTTATGGTTGTGGTTTTAGTAGTATTAGTCCTGTTTCGGTGAGATGAGTCCTTGAGGGCTTAGCTTCTATTTTTGCTGTTTAAGTTGTTGTGTATTTTGTGTTTAGGTTTCGGTTTTTGGTTTGGGATTTTGTTGACGGAGAGTTTGGTAGGTTTTGTTGTTTTTGTGTGTTTGTAGTGCGGTAGGGTGCTGGTTAGTGCAGGAGGAGGATGAGTTTTTCTTTTAAGTGGGTTTGATATGGAAGGGTTATTGGTTTGTGTTTCGAGAGTTAGTTGAGATTAGTTTGTGTTGAGTTTCATTTTCAGACAGACCTAGGTGTATAAGGTATTATTGGGAGGGATGGTGTATTTTATTGTTGTTTGTTTAGTTGTAATGGATGTGTAGATGTGTTGCTTGTGGGTTTAGAAAAAGTGTATTTTGTGTTCAGTGGCTTTGTATTGTAGCGGTTAGGAGCGAGTTTGTTGTTTAGAGTTTGTAGTGTTGGTCTAGTTCCTTTGTGCTTGTATTTTCGAGGGAGGTAGGTTGAGTTTATGTTTAGTAGTTAAGTTTGCGTGGGGGGATTTGGGCTCGCAGGTCTCTTTCTCTTTGTTTTGTTAGTTATATGTTGGGTATTGTTTGTCGGTCCATTAGCTGCAGGGGGAGGTTGGTTTTGTGGTCTGGGAGTAGTTTATGTTGTGGTTTCAGGGTAGTGTTTTCGATGCTGTAGATAGTGTGTTGTTCTTGGGTGTATCGGGCGTTTCTTTAGTTGTCATGTTGTTTTGATGTGGGTGGGTATGTGGTAAGTAGTTTATATGGTAGTTCCTTTTTACAGTTAAGGTAGGTTATGTTAGGATGGAGTTGGTCGAGGTATTGTTACCCTTATCGTATGGGTGTATTAGGTCTGATGATTGTAGCTTCCAGTTTTCTAGGTTGGTTTTGCAGGTACGTTTCTTTTTGTTTAGCTTTATGAAGTAAGTAGTTTTTTTGAATGTGGCTGAGTCTGAGTTTTTTGAGTTTCTGGAGTATGAGTTGTGGAGGTGGTTTTTAAAGGGTGTTTAGGGTTGTAGTTTTTGGTTATTTTTTGAGATATGGTAGCTGAGCCTCAGTGTCGTCCGAGTTAAAGGGAGTTTGAGTCAGGTTTTGTGGGTGGGGTTTATGCAAAGGTAATAGTAATGTTTAGGGTGGTTTTGTTGTAGAGTGTGGGTGAGAGTTTTAGGTTTGTAGTTTTTTAGTTTAATGTATAGTTTGGGCTGTGTAGGTTTGTGTGTGTTGGGTGGGTAGAGCTGAGATGGTGTGTGGTTGGAGGGGTTAGTTGTGTTCTTCGGCGAGTTGTTATTGATTGTCAGTGTGGGTAGGTGTGTTTGTTTAGTGGGTGGGTATTGATGGTGGAGTTGGGGTGAGTGTTTTGATTTGATTGTCTTGTGAGCGTTAGTTCTGTTTTTATTATTGGTTTGGTTTCTGTTTAGTAGTATTATTTTTATTTGATTGCTTGAGTGTAGCTAGGTGAGGCTTTGTAGGGGCTATTAGGTTTTAGATTTTTTTTTTACTGTTTTGTCTGGTTAGTTGGTGTATTATGTAGCTATTGTAGTGTTTTGTCGGATTGAGAGGGTTTGATTTGGTAGGCGTTGATAAGTGTTTTAGTGTGGCTGGTATTGTTTCTTATTAGATGCTTTTTGCTGTGTGAGTTTGCTTTAGTGAGTTTGATTTTTGACCCTTAGTTTTTAATGCTAAGTGGTGAAGGTGTTAGTGTAGGGGTTTGGTAGAGGTATGGTAGAGTTTTTAAGGGTAGTAGTTTGTTGTTTTGTGGAAGATGTTGTTGGGGTGGTGGCAGGTAGTGTGTTTTGTTTTTCAGGCTTTGTAGTATTGTGTGGTTAAGAGTATTGCGGAGGATTTTAGGGTTAGGTTGTAAGAGTCTAGTGAGTTTGTAGGGGGAGATGTTTTGTGCTTGAAGGGTTTTAGAAGTGTACAGGGTATGTGCAGTTTAGATACGAGGGTTTGTTGGGAAGGTGGATGTTTTATTTTTAGGTTTTTTTGTTATTATGTTTAGGTGTTGACTCGGTTGAGGTTTAGTTAGACAGAGAGGTAGTGAGTGCAGGTAGTGTTTTAAGTGGGTGATTTGTATCTGTGGTTATCTGTTAGGGTAGCATAGTTTGTGGAGGTTCTTTCGATTGTGTTTACGTTGAGATTTGTTTGTGGTGGTGTAGTTTAGGAGTTTGCCGATTTTCTGATGATTTTTGTGAGTTAGGTGTATAAGGGTGTTTGTAGGTTGTCTTTTCGTGGTTTGGATGAGTAGAGTTATAGGGGTGGGTCGGTTGTGCTTAGTAGAGTTTTTGGTGTTTCGGAGAGTCTTAGTGATTTTTGTGGAAGGGTGTGGTAGTGGGTAGAGTTTGTAGTAGTTTTGTGTTTTTATAGTGGGGGGCGTTGGTGGGTTATGGTAGTAGAGTTAGTTGGTAGAGTTTTTTTTTGGAGTGGGTTGGGCAGTTTTAGTTTTAAGCGGTGTTTGAGTTGTTTATGGAGTGTGTTGGGTATGTAGTTTAGCTTAGGTGTGTCCTGGGGGTTTGTTTTGGTTTCTGTTAGGTGCTGAATTGTGGTGTGGGTTTGGGTAATTGTGTTGTTGAGGTAGTGTTTTTCTGTTCTGTGCCTTTGGTTAGAGGAGCATTTTAGTTCTTACAGTATCTTTTTAGGTTGTGTGTGTCGTGGTAGTGTTTTCATTTGATGATTTTAGCTGAGAGAAATTCTAGCTGGTGGGTCATGCTAGAGTCGAGGGATGATGGAGTTGGTGATGAGATGGGGGGGGTGACTGTTCGTGTTTATTTGTTGGTAGATTTTACCTTTGTGTGGGTGGGGCGGTTTTAGGGACGCTATCTAGAGTGCGGGTTTTTGTGTGTGGTTTGTAGAGATGTAGCGTTTTAGCTGTAAGTTGAGGAGGTTATGTGAACGTTGTTGTGTGGTGAAAGTGCGAGCCGTGACTGTGGTGGTTGTTTGCGGTGTTTAGTACTAACTCTTTGTTGGGCTTGATGCATCGACTTGGGAGGGTTGACTTGGTCCCGAGTCTGGGAGTCGAGCCTTGACGATATTGCATGAGGTTTGTCATTTGTTGGTACTTATCTGCAAGTATTGTCAGTACTAGAACTTTTTGGCTTTGAGCAGCTCTCAGTGAATAGTGGTATCTCTTTCAGGACTATACGCTCCTCTGTTGTTCTGGCATATGAGCTCTTTCAGTCTCCTTTCGCTTTTTCATGCGTCATCCCAGCGAGTGCTTGTCCGTTGGCGAGCGATCTTGTGAGAATCAGTTTTAGTTATACCATATAGTCCATTGTGATTCAATCATGTCTCTTAGCTCTGCTTAATTGAGAGAGCTGTGTGTTATGTGTTGGCTTAGAAAGAGTTGGGATATATAGATTCCTTAGATTTCCGTATTTGGAACCGAGCACATTAATGCACTATTTTTCCATACGCACAATAAACTTTTTAGTCTATTCCACTCTCTTTGGGGGGGGGGGGCGTTGCAGCAAGCACACACGGAGGTCTGTACACACCAAACTGTGTTGTTCCTTTTTAAAGGTACTTTATTAAATATAGAACGACAGGTACCGTATTCTGTATCCTTTTTTTCTATTCCCCACACGCTCCGCGATCTTTTAGGAATGTAGGTTTAGCTTTCGGCAGGTTTCCTCCCTGTTTGGATAACAGGACTCCTTTTCGCATCCACTGTTTCTTCAAGGTTTTCTTTCCCGCCAATCTCTTGCTTCATGGATACATCTTCATCAAGCTTTTGTGGTGTGTCGATAACAGTTTGGCTTTTCTCTTAGCTTCTTGATCTGTGACATTCAAGTGTTAATTTCCTTTGTCTTGAATGTAACATGTGTACACAAAGAGATACAAAGATCATACACACTTTAGAGTGTCATGCCACCCTTATTCCCTGAAAGGGATTTATCACTGGATGGCGCCTCCATGATTACCACCATAACCTTGGACATGGGATTCAGGAATATGGGAGTAATAGGTGAAGGTATGGAGATGGGTCAGTATGTGTAGCATTTATGGTCTTCACTTAGGTGAGGAGGAGAAGGTATGGGTTGAGGTTCAGATTGTCTTTCTAAAGTGTCACCCTCATCCTCAGTTGGTTGAAACCAATATAGAATCAAACAAAGGTGTAACATTCCCTGAAAAATGTTTTCCCTTTTTAACTAACAAAAGAGAGGGAAAAACCTTTATAGTCAAACATTAATAGGAAAATGGTTCTATGGGCACAGTGCACATTCTTTAGCTGTGTATCAAAAGAATGAAAATAAAATCTTGGGTAAATAACAAATTTTTCTTTGCATACAAGTGTCGCATCATACCCATCAAAAATTAATTTAGAAAAAATATATTTCTGATTAGTGGTTAAGCAAATTACTGTTGTGGCAATATTAGTGGAATTTGATCCCAATAAGTGCTTTTAGAACTTATGCAGTGATTCATGGTATGAAAAAGAAATCTCCACTGGGGTGAAAACAGAGCTTTATTAAATTTTAAGACAGTTAGGTCCCCCTCATACCCCATTAGCTGAATAGGCATCAATATGCTGATTTGGCAAAAGAAATCTTCCCATCAGTGTCATCAAAAAGAAGACCACTTCTTGTTAATGCCTCTGAGATAGACACAGGCTTGCCAGCTACTTTGGAAGTAATATACCTAACATTGTTGATTATTTTGGATTTAGCATACATCCAAAACTGTTCAACAAATGTAGTAGAGACTACTGGACTTACAGCGAGAGCATTGTGAATAGGAGCTTTCGCGTAAGGCAACGCTGATAATATCATGAAAACTCTGTATTACCCATAAGTCTTTCCAAGTAAGCGGACCATGTTTTTGTTCTAGGGCTATGATTTTTCACAAGAAACAGCCATACTTGATGAATTGATAAGCGTCGATGAGTAAAAAAGAATTAGGGTTTAATAGAGGAAAGCGAATTGTAGAAGAGTTTACGTGATAAAATGTGGCAAGTGAGATGGGTTTTTTATAGGTTGAAACAAACCTAAAATCAAAGAAAACCGTTTCAATTTAACTTTAGACCTCTTGGCGGTATTTTCTCCAACGTCTTTATAGCGGTACTATCTTTGCCCAATGGTATTAACTTTGAACTGTCGGTACTAACTTTTGTCAACCAAAAGAATAAACAAAGTCTGGCAACAAAGTTCTTCGTACCTTATATCTCTTTCCAATGACTCTCTAAAACCCAAATAACTCCATGAAATTCATCACTATGGTCAAGATTCTTCTGCACACTAAACACTTCATACAAACTGTACAACAAATCATATTGCCTCCCCTTAGCTAATGCAGTTTATGGATTGATCATCCCAATAGTAACTACCAAGAACTGGAACCTATTAACATCAAATGCCTTGGTTAGAAGATCAGCAACATTGTCATCAGTGTGTATCTTTAGCACCTGGATAAGTTTCTTCTCATAAGCATCCATAATGAAGTGGTGCCTAATTGCAATATGCTTTGTTTTGGAGTGAAATACTGGATTCTTTACAATGCATATAGTACTCTCATTATCAATGTAGATCTTTGTGTTCATGAAATTGAACCCATAGTCTAACATTTGATTTTGAATCCACAAAACTTGCCCACAGCAATTTGCAGCAGCAACATATTCTGCCTCTGTAGTAGAAGTAGCCACAATTGTCTGCTTTTTGCATTGCCATGAAATAAGTCTCCTGCCAAGAAATTGACAACCTCCTGTTGTGGATTTCCTGTCAAGATTTGCTCCAGCATAGTCACTATCTGAGTAGGCTTCTAGGTCAAATGATGACACTCTAGGATACCAAAGGCCCAGTTTAGGTTTGCCTTTTAGATACCCTAAGTTTTCTTCACATCATTTAGTTTGGGAGGTCTTTGGAGTGACCTGAAACCTAGAACAAGCACAGACTGCAAACATAATATCAGGCCTAGAAGCAGTCAAGTACATTAAAGAGCCAATCATGATCTATAAAGGTGTACATCTACATCACTAGCTTCCTCATCCTTGACTATGGTTTCAGGGGTCTCAATTGGTGAATAACTAGCAGTCTTTAAAAAAACAATGGCAAAATCAGACTTCTTCAGGATTCTGCCAACATACTTATCCTGATTATAAAAATACCATCTTATTTCTGTTTTAACTTGTAATCAAGAAAGAATGTGAAGCATCCTCCCTTAGAAAGCTCATCTGAATTCTTCTCTTAATCAAATGCGTCAAAATCATCACATCCAAGATCTCTTTGTAGAACTAAAAATAATATCATCCACATAAACTTGTACTAACATGATATCATGTTTGTCCTTGACGTAATAGAAAAAGCGTCTTGTCATAGTTCTCTTCCGTATCCCACTCTTTTAACAAGAAGTAGATAAAGTATGCATTACCAGGCTCTGGGAACTTGGTGTAATCCATAGAGACTTACACCTACTTTTGTAGACCTTCTTGGATACTTAGGACTACACAAAACATGGAGGTTGGAGACAAATATTCCTCCTCATCAATTTTGCCATACAGGAAGGCAACTTTTCACATCCTTTGATAGGACTCATGAATCCCATGTAGAGTGCAAAGGGCTAATAGAGAGCTATATAGGATTCAATCCTGAGCCAAAGGAGCTAAAAACCTCATCATAATCTATCCATTCCTCTTGCCTATGTCCCTGAGTAACCAACCTTGCCTTATTTCCTAACCATAAACACTCCTCTTGATCCTTCTTATTATGTAAACCCATTTTTGTTCCCAATTGACTATTACCATAAGTGCTAATCTACAAGATCAAGCTTTCTGAATCTTGAATTGCAAACATTTTCTTCCTGCATAGCATCAACCCAACTGTCATCTTCAAGTGCTTCAAATATCTTCTTGGGTTCATTTTGGAGACAAAGAAACAAGTAAATAATAATGATTGGAAGTAGTACTTATGATTATTTCTTCTCTACTTTTGAATATAGCTTACAAAAGCATGGGCTCTAGAACTTTTGGTATCTTTGCTTCCTTGTTTGAACTACTGAGTTTGGAGCTTAAGATTAGAGTCTGAAGGATGAATAGAGTGAATCCTTGATGTGGGAATAGGACTAACATTCACAATAGTTTCTAAATTTGTGAAAGTCATACATGCACCCTCTATCTTTTAAGCATGCATGGGTAAAATTCCATCTGTAGGATGGTCACTACATATCCTCAAGAGCAAGTATTTCAGAATCATCTTGGTCTGTATCAGTGAAGGATAGTCCACCATAAGGACTAGCAGTACTAACTGGTGTGCTAGCAGTATTAACTGTGTTAGTACTGCTAGCTTTAGCAGCTCCTGCTTGAAGAAGCAAATCCTTAGTATCTTTGGTAAACTCCTTTCTGAGAGCTTCAGTGCATCTTTGCATCCGTGTTTGTCTTTTAAGACTTCAAGCTCATCCAAAATAAAAAGACTTGATCCTCCTTATCTAATGGGTTCTTCATAGGTTCTTTTAAATTAGGATTTTTGTTAGGTTCTTCACCTGCATTCTTTGCTTTTGAGCTCTTGACTGTTAAAGTATAAAAAGAGCATATTAGCAATACAAAGTAGTCCTGAGCAGAATCAGCTTCTATTTTAGAATTTCATGCATCGATATTATCTTCTATACCTACACTATGATTAGCTTCTTTTGGACCTGCATGTTTATTAGCTTGATTCTCTGATCTCACAGGTTGATAATTCATTGAATCAGTTAAATAATCAAGATCAAACAGCCAAGTTGGTCCCTTCCCTGCAACATTTGGTTTATTTTCTAAAAAGGTTATGTGCAGGTTTTCTTCTACTCTCTTGGTTTCTAAATTGTTTCCCTTAATAGCCTTGCTTGTAAGAATACCCTACTAAAAAAATCCTTCATATTGAATATCCATCAACATGCCCCAAGGTGGTCAATGGTATTCAAGATGGATACATGGCACCAAAGGTTCTTATCATAGCTTAGATTGGTATTTTACCAGTTATAAGTTCATAAGGTGGCTTATTGAGGCTTGGTCATAATACCTATTAAGGGCATAAACAAGCAGTATAAACTGTTTTTAGCCCCAAAAGTGATAGGTAAAAATGAATTGCTAGCCATTTAGTTATTGCAGCCTCATTAAGGGTCCTGTTCTTTTCTTTCAGCAACTCTAGTTTGTTGTGGAGTTCTAGGCCTTACTGTCTTCCCTTCTTGATCCCTTTTGACCACAGAATTAAATAAAAATATTGTTCTTAAATTTTTGTATCATTATCACATATAATAAGTTTTAACTTTTTGCATTAATTGGTTTCTGATTTGTCTTTTTAATGTCTTAAGGAGTTCACTACGTTTCATCCTTAGTTCTTAAGAAGAACACCCAACTAAAACCTGCTAAAATCATCATTGATAACCAGACATTTAGTCTTATGGTTTTTATGCTCCTTACAAATGTAGGTCCAAAGAAATCCACATGCAGAAGCTATCATGGCTGACTCTATAGAGCGCACTGATTGGCCTTTTACAAGAGGCCTTGTGCTGCTTTCCTTTCTGACAAGCAACACAAGTGTGGTCATTTTGAAAAATCTTTGAAGGTAAACCTCTTACAAGGTTTCCCTTCACAAGTTTGTTTAGTTTTTTAAAGTTAACATGACCCAACCTCCTATGCCATTTGTTAGATTCATCAATTGTGGCCTTTGCAATCAAACATGCTAAATCTCCAGAAGAAACAATGTTCTCTAAATTGAAACTGTACATATTGTTTTGTCTAGGGATTCTAAGTAATACTTGATTTTCATCAGGTAACTTAAATTCAGGAGACAACACAAGACATTCAGTGTCTGTGAAGAGAACCTTGTTCATCTTGTCACACATCTGTGACACAGAAAAGAGATTGAAATGTTGTAGTTCTTTTACAAAAGACACATCCTCAAAATCTAATTTTCCTGCTTTTATTTTACCTTTACTAGTTATGTAAATTATAACACTATTTTGACGAAAATGAGCATCGCATCGTTAGCCCTCAAATATACATAGCCTGATCAACTATGTATAATTCAGGAAGGACCATGCCATGCTGAGAGTAGTCACCTTAAAACTGCTCGTCGAGAAAACAATTTTCTATTTATATCAAGTTTTGTGTACGTATTCATAAAACATATCTATCACGAGGAACCAAACTAATAATCCTGATAACTAAGTAAACTCTTACACCATCTTACACTGAAGTCGACATCAAATCCTAAGCCAAGAAGCCGAGACACATCACTAGTCGCCTAGGACAATCCACTATTAAACTTACTCGCTAAAGGAGTTACGCCGATGTGAGACGTAAGCTAGTAGAATTTCAAGTTGTCCACCGAGTTATGCTTAAGGTATCACCTTAGAAAGGAGAAGTACGCTTTGGCAAACGGGGGAAGCTAAACCCCAGGTATGTTAGACCATCCAAGGTGATGGAAAAGGTTGGATCTGTTGCTTACAAAGCTTGAGTTTCCTCAAGAGCTGAGCAAGGTTCACAATATGTTTCACGTATCCAACTTGAAGAAGTGCTACGCCGACGAACCATTAGCCGTGCTGTTGGATGGACTTCATCTTGATGACAAGCTTCATTTTGTTGAGGAACCATTAGAAATAGTGGGCCGTGAAGTTAAACGGTTGAAGCGAAGTCGGATCCCATTAGTCAAAGTTCGATGGAACTCCAAGAGAGGTCCTGAGTTCACATGGGAACGTGAAGACCAATTCAAGAAGAAATACCCACACCTCTTCACCAAGACCGCATCGTCGTCAAGTGCTGCATCGTGAGCCTTGAGGACAAGGCTCGTTTAACGGGGGAAGTCTATAACACCCTGTGTTTTCAAGTCATTGACGACATCAATAAATTCACAATGTACCTTTTTGAATTGTACGTGTTTGCTTGAAATCATAAATATTAAGCTAAATCGCGTAAGCTAAAAATTAGCGTTCAATGTAAACGGGCATCAAACAATTAAATGTTTACATCAATCAAGGGTTATATAATTATTTTGAGAATAATTATTAACTTTGTTCATTTTATTTTTATCGGATACGTAAAGAGTATACGTTTCGCGATAAATTGCGTTTAGACACTCCCGGAACCACCAAAACTTTTCTACGCTTCAACAAATACCCACTTTTATACCCAATACACAAAAGTTGGAAAATATATCATGTATAGCTCTATATATTCCGAAATTTTGGCCATGTATACTAGTGTTATGATAAAACTCTTCCATTTTGGTCAAAATGAACACCATGCTTCATAAATGCTACACCATACCTAGTCATTCATGTCTCTTTGACTTGGACCAAGACCAAGGCCATACCTATGACTAAAGACCATCTCTTGGACCATGCTTTGTCCCCTTTGACTAGTTCTTGCACCATTTATATATATACATGTATCTAGTAAGAAATCATACACATAAACACTTTACAAAAAAATCAAACATATACTCTCTTTTGCTCTATATAAGCTCACGGCACAAACCATGGTCCCAACATAATCCATACAAGACTTTATTCAACCTATACACTTCTATACACATCTATCCTAAGACATTCTAAGGTGTTTTCATCCATTGAATCACCATTTACAAGTATTAATCAAGAAAAGGAAACTAGGGTTTTTGTTAAGAAAGTAAGGGTTTATTTGTGCAAGCTTTGGTTTTGTGGCTAAACAAGGGTTTAGCACTAGCTCATCATCATCATCATACCTCATAAGGTTTACTTGAACTCTTTATGTTCTTACAATATTCATTTTTATGCATATGATTATTCTATTTAGCTTATATCACCATTTAGGATTATTAACATGTAAAGAGAAGTTTTTAATTGTTGTCATCATAATGTACACATTTATATATCCTATGATGTTATTGACATCATGTTAAAATAGTCACACAAGTGATTTACACTCTTGGTTATGTATAAATATGATTATGGACAAAACTAGTAAATTAGAGATTTCTTAAGTAAAGTTATGATTTTAAGTGTTATCATGGATTTGTAACCTTGATAACTTGGACACATGAGGACTATTATGGACAAGTAAATGCTAATATAAGGATGATATATAATATATATGATATATGAGACTTGTGGTAAAATACAAAAGTGGTAAAGTATAAAGAAAAGATCAAAAATGGATTCAACAAACTCAAGCAAACATTCTGTCCAAAATTCGAATTTTTACATATCCATTTTATATTTTTATAAGATAATACATTTCACGACGATTCCGAAAAGGTAAGAAACTTGTTAAACGGATTAATAACGAAAAAGTTACGTTAAAAACGAGTTATACGTTAATAAACGAAGTCGTAAGTAAATTTTTATAAAAACATTTTTATAAAAATTATAAACAGCAAGTGTTGATATTTTTAACAAATAATACATATTTTTAGGATTCCAAAATGATAAGAATCGTAATTTTTCAATTAATAACGAATGAGTTATGAATTTCGCGAGTTTACGACAATTAAAACTTTTATAAAACTATTTTTATAAAAGTTACTATTCATGACAGAAAGTTATATTTTTGTAAACCTCATAAATATATAGAACTTTCAAATACGAGAACGTCCTCGAAAGAATCGTTAAAAACGGAGCTATAACGAATAAAATACGACATTTACGGGTTTTACGACGACGAATACGACTTTTATAAAACTCACGTCTGATGTGAACAGTAAAAGTTACTGTTCACCAGAGGGTCAAAATATGAAAAATGTCAAATTATGATAACTCGTCCTAATACGAAAAGATGGGCATAAGAAACGCGAGAATCGGGTTTAAAACGCGAAAGTTACGCCAGTTTTGCTAAAACGGTAATTATAAACGTTTTAACTTATTAAACACAATTTTACTAAAACCATTAGTTGGTGATTGAGCTATATAGAATATTATGTGGTTATCAAAGTACTATATTACTAGGGAGTTTCATAATGAGGCCTCTTCGGATGGCGTATCGACGAGTTGTTGGATTTACGATTTAAAGTGTCCTAACTCCTCGTACGTCATGTCATGACCTCTTTAATTATGATAGCCCGAACGATAGTACGATGTAACAACTATAGGATTATATTCAATGTTATTGATAGGTACTCGGTACTTATACGACCTATGATAATTTAGGTTGCATTCGATCTTTTACGTGACGCATTATCTGCGATATTTGGATTATCAGAACTCAAGGTGAGTTCATAGCCCCACGTTTTACATGATTTGTTTTATAAGTTTTGGGGTGAGAACATGCTTGTTTACAAATGCATTTACATGGTTGATTACAAATTGAAATGGCATTTTTACTTGTCAGGCGTGAGATACAGTACTTGGTTTACTTTTTGGACGTAAAACACATACTGATTTTTCAGATTAATACGGATTAGCTTAGGTTTCATGAAACTGTAAAACACTTGGAGAGTGAGCGCGATATGTTATAAAATAGATCTATTTTGGATTGACAACCCTTGTTCGGGTGATTAGCTCTCACTAGTTCGAGATTGAACTAACGAACGTTATACCATGTTGGAACACAACTGGATTGGTGTCTACAGGGCCAACAACTACTTACGAACTATTACCGTGCCTTGAATAAAGTGGCATACTTATAAGTCTGAGCCTCAGTTTCATGAACTTAGAGTAATCGTAATCATTTCTCTTACATACTTGAAAACATTTTGATACATTGTGCTCATTACAATATATACTTGAAACATTTTGATATATTGTGCTCATTACAATATTTTACTTGAAACATTTTTGGATATTGTGTCATTCTAATATCTACTGAAACATTTTTGGATATTGTGCTCATTATAATATCTACTTGAAACATTTTTGGATATTTTGCTCATTATAATATTACTTGAAATATTTTTGGATATCGTGTTCATTCTAATATCTATTGAAAACATATTTTGGGATATCGTGTTCATTACAATATATACTTGAAACATTTTGGGATTTTATATAAGGAAACCTATATATGTAGGTTTATTGGTTGCAAGTCTTGTATGGGCGAAACTTGTAACACAGTAAACCTATATATATAGTTTTGGGATTTCAATTATAACTTACGAAAAACCTATGCATCACCACTTTATTTTGACCTTTTGAAGCATGGTTTTTCTCTGGTGAAATAGATGCTTGGCTATTTGAGAAAATGGGAGTCCAAACTTTTCAAGAATACTTTTCAAACAACACTTAGAGGTCGTTCTCTCATGACTTGTGCAATGGTATTATGAAGTAACGCTCCCGGAAACACATTCCGCTGCGACCCAATTTTGGGGGTGTTACAGATTGGTATCAGAGCCAAGGCTATAGAGAACTAGGTTGCATATTTTACCCTAGACTATAGCCATTTTCACAAACATTGCATACATCAAACATTTTCAAAGTACACAGATTTTCTATGGGATAGATGAACACTAGAGCCTTGTCAAGGTATGGTGGGTTGCACCATAGCCTCAGGACCATACATGATATTCATACAACATGATAACAATGTGAAGTTAGATGAACGTAAAAGGTTCGAGTATTGTCCATAGTCGAGTAAATTTATTAACTAGGTCGAGACGTGTAACAATTCATGACTGAATCTCAAGACAGTTCTTGTTTGATGAGTTGCGAGATTGAGCCATGACCATGACTGCATCTCAAGACAGTTCTTGTTTGATGAGTTGCGAGATGGAGCCATGACAAAGTTTTTACACAAATCGAGGTACTTGATAAATTCCCTCGAGGATGGTTAGGACTCGTGAGGCATTATGTGAAACAATTACGCATAATTATAGTGGTAAGACACTTGGGATATTTGTCAGATATGTGCAGACACTATTGTTTACTTGCGAACGTGACTTAAAGTATATATTATATATATATCTATATATATATATGTATAAATAGACTATACTTACATACCTTGTGTTATTTAATACAATTATTTATATAAGGGTGATTTATATAAATACTGGAGCATTCCTTTAGGCAAGGTAGTACTATAAGCTCATAGTTTCTAAATGATACCTAAACATTAAGTTATCAAATATGATATCTTACCATCAACCATTTATGCCATGAGCGCACATTCATATTGACCATACATCACTTCACAACACTCTATTTCGGAGCATGACTTTTGAGAATTAAACTAATCTTACATTTTTGGGATTTTGAAGGAAATGGCACCAAAAAGAGCCACAAGGTCAACACCAGTTACAGAAAATCCTACCACCACCACTGTCACCAATGCCCAACTTCAGGCAATGATTGACCAAGGTGTTACTGCTGCACTGACAGCACGTGATGCAAACAGGAATGGCGATGACAGCCATACTTCGGGAACAGGTGCCCAAGGAAGGATCGAACCGTTCTCGAGAATGCACTACCAAGACTTTATGGAGTGCAACCTCTGTATTTCAAAGGCACTGAGTGAGTGGTCGAACTAACACAATGGTTTGAAAAGGATGGAGACTGTATTTTCCCGGGGACGGGGGGCTTAAGCAATGTCTGTGGAAAATCAGGATCAGTTCTCCACCTTTGTATCTTTTGGAGGAGCTTCTGACGTGGTGGACTTTCCCATGTTAGAGTGTTGGTCATGCTGTTGCGTATGCCAATGACTTGGATAGGATCTAAGAAAGAAAATGACTGACAAGTTACTGTCGAGGAACGAGATAATGAAGTCGAGACTGAGTTGTGGATTTGAATGTAAAAGAGTAACCAATCGTGACAGGTACAACAACGTTTCAGGAAACTAGAATGGTGTGTGTTAGAATTGGTTTCCTAAGGAGTCTGACAAGGTGAAAGGTCTTGTCGTTGGTTTGACGATATGATTCATGGAAGTGTTTGTGGCTGTCAAACCCAAAAACCATGCAAGAAGATACTGAAATGGCAACAGGTTGATGGATATGAAAATTAGCAACTTTTTTGCTGAAACGTCAAGCTGAGAACAAGAGGAAACTTGACAACAACAACCAAGCTCAACAACAACTTCCTAAGAGGCAGAATGTGGCTCAAGTTTCCGCTGGGACTGGTGAAAGAAAAGAGTATGCTGGAACTTACCACTATGAACAAGTTTGCATGTTTCACCACAATGGCCCATGCACTGTAAAATGCGCCAAACTGCAAGTGGGTCGGTATTGACCCGAGACTTCTTCTTATTCAAAGCTTCTCACAAGCTCTGATACCATTTATTGATCCCAATAGAATAGATCTTGCTTAGCTTGTATAAGGCTAAGTTGTATTGAATAAATTCAAAACAACTATGATAGAAACTTTAATTATGAATATCAAAGACTATGTAGAATCTAGTCAATAATACTAAGAAGAATTTCAATGAAACAGTAATGAATAAGATCAATAACAAACAGTTTACCAAACTTTCAGCCTCAATATAATACGAACACTCTTAATAGTGTTAGGGTTTACAAAACCTTGAAGCTAATCGACTTAGGTTAAACTATGATGAGAGATGTATGAGAGATATGATATATATCTAACCTAATACCCTAGGACCTCCTTTCATACACCAAGGAGTCCTACTGGGCTTACAATCCATTCCTATTATGATCGTGATCTTTTCCTTAATTATCTAACTTAACACATATCTAAAAGCAGTATTAACTAATACAACATTACTAACTTATACAAACAGTCTTAACTTGAGCAGCATTAATATTACTCTAACAGTAGTAACTAACACTAGCAGTAGTAACTTTTGTGCTAGCAATACTAACTACTTAGAATATATTCTCTAGTCTTCACCAGCAGTAGAAACTATAACCAGCAGCAGTAACTTCAACAACACTAAGAAGTCTTTTAATCCCAACAAATTGCTTGACCTAAACCGAGTCCAACCCTAGTGCATACATTAAATTGTTAATGCAAGACCAAAGTGCACAAGAGAGCAGAGTAATTCCAAATAGCCTTATGAGAGATTTTAATACCGCAACAAGTGTTGCTGATTTTCTGTGTTGTTTCGTTGTTGATGCCCTTGGAAGATCCCTTTCTTTTAAAAGTTAATTTCCGTACTTATAAAAAATAAAAAAATCAAAAAAATATTTTCTATATCTATTTTATTTTCTTTTATATAAAAAAAAATACCAAAAATATTTTCATTTTATTTTCTTTATAAAAAATCCAAAAATATTTTTTCTTATTATATATTCAATTAAAAATACCAAAAATATTTTTCTATTTTTCTATCTTTATAAAAATCCAAAAATATTTTTCATTTCTATTTTTTTTTTTTATATAAATATCAAAAAAATCAAAAAAATATTTTTCTTTTATTTTATTTCTATTTTAGTGCATGAGCACTTGTTCATCTTCTTCTAATCTTGTTCCTCCGTCTACTAATCCCAAAAGCATTATCCGAAATCGAAGATGAAATCTTGGTTATAACACCCTGTGTTTTCAAGTCATTGACGACGTCAACAAATCCACAATGTACTTTTTTTATTGTACATGTTTGCTTGAAATTGTAAACGTTAGGTTAAATCGCGTACGCCAAAAATTAGCGTTCAATGTAAACGGGCATCAAACAATTAAATGTTTACATTAAGCAAGGGTTATATAATTATTTTGAGGATAATTATTAACTTTGTTTATTTTATTTTTATCGGATACGTAAAGTGTATACGTTTCGCGATAAATTGCGTTTAGGCACTCCCGGAACCACGAAAACTTTTCTACGCTTCAACAAATACCCACTTTTATACCCAATACATAAAAATTACATAAATATATCATGTATATCTTACTTTTGCCGAAAATCTTGCAACATATACAAATATATACATGAAAAATGAGATAAGACTTCCATTTGGTCAAAAACCACACCATACTTCATGTAAGCAACACCATACTTTGTCCTTTGACTCTTGAGGCCATACCTAAGACTAAGAACCATTACTTGCACCTTACCTTGACTCCTAGACCCATTACTTGCACCATACTTACATCTATACATAAGAGTATAACACTTACACACTTTACACTTAACTAGAAAATCAAACAAAACCTTCCTTTTCCACCTCTATATGCTACGGCAAGAAGTAAGCACCAAACCAAACCCATACAAAATTTTCTACAATCCATACACTTCTATATACACCTATTCTAAGATGTACTAAGGCATTTGCAAGCATTGAATCACCATTTCCAAGTATTTCTCAAGAAAAAGAAAGTTAGGGTTTAGTTAAGGAAAGCTAAGGGTTTATTAGTGCAAGCTTGGTTTTTGTGGCTAAACAAGGGTTTAGTACTTGTACATCATCATCATCATACCTCATAAGGTCCATTTAAACTCTTTATGTTTTTATAATTATCATTTTTATGCATATGATCATTCTATTTAGCTTATATCACCATTTAAGTTTTAATCATGAAAATGAAGTTTTCACTTGAAATGACCACATGGACTACTTTCATATATGTTGTGTTACTACATATATCATGATAAAAATGATGATAAAATATTGTATCAAGTTGTTTTGATGAAAACATGATTATGAGTTAATTAGGGTTTTTATAGTTTCATAATATGTTTCAATATAAAGAAATACATAAGACATGTTAATATTAATTATGGATTCATATTAATGTTACTTGAACACTAAAATGAAGTTATCTTGGAAGAAATACACTTGTACACACTTGTTTAGGTATAAATATGATTATAGACAAAACTAGTAAATTAGAGATTTCATAAGTAAAGATTATGATATTAAGTATTATCATGGATTTGTTAACCTTGGTAACTTGGACATATGAAGACTATTATGGACACATGGACCCCAATATATATATGATATATAACACATATGATATATAAGACTTGTGGTAAAATACAAAAGTGTTAAAGTATAAAGAAAAGGTTAAAAATGGACTTAACAAACTTAACCAAACTTGCTGTCCAAAATTCGAATTTTGACATACTCATTTTATATTTTTATAAGATAATACATTTCACGACGATTCCGAAAAGGTAAGAAACTTGTTAAACGGATTAATAACGAAAAAGTTACGTTAAAAACGAGTTATACGTTAATAAACGAAGTCGTAAGTAAATTTTTATAAAAACATTTTTATAAAAATTATAAACAGCAAGGGTCAATATTTTTAATAAATAATACACATTTTTAGGATTCCAAAATGATAAGAATCGTAATTTTTCAATTAATAACGAACGAGTTATGAATTTCGCGAGTTTACGACAATTAATACTTTTATAAAACTATTTTTATAAAAGTTACTATTCATGACAGAAAGTTATATTTTTGTAAACCTCATAAGATTATAGAACTTTCAAAAACGAGAACGTCCTCGAAAGAATCATTAAAAACGGAGCTATAACGAATAAAATACGACATTTACGGGTTTTACGACGACAAATACGAATTTAATAAAGCTCACGTCTGATGTGAACAGTAAAAGTTACTGTTCACCAGAGGGTCAAAATACGGAAAATGTCAAATTATGATAACTCGTCTTAATACGAAAAGATGGTATAAGAAAACGCGAGATGGGAGAAACAGGCTTAAAACGCAAAAGTTACGCCCGTTTACTACGGTAATTTAAACGTTTTCACTTGTTAAGCACCAATTTCCAAAACCGTGTTATGTTGGTGATTGAGCTATATAGAATATTATGTGGTTATCGAAGTACTATATTACTAGGGAGTTTCATAATGAGGCCTCTTCGGATGGCGTATCGACGAGTTGTTGGATTTACGATTTAAAGTGTCCTAACTCCTCGTACGTCATGTCATGACCTCTTTAATTATGATAGCCCCGAATCGATTTGTACGATTGGTAACAAATTTAGGATTATATTCAATGTTATAGATTAAAGGTACTCTGGTACTTATCGACCTTATTTAATCTAGGATGCATTCTTGATCAAAATGCGTGGCGCGTTATTTGTGATACACTCGGCATTACTCACTCAAGGTGAGTTCATAGCCCCACGTTTTACATGCTTTTGTTTTACAAAGTTTTTGGGGTGAAAAACATGCAATGCTTTACAATTGGACACAAGTGGTTAAGTTTCATGTTATGATTACATGTTGCCTAAGTAGCGATAACCCAATCTGAGCCCATTATCATGAACTGTTAATTGTGAGCGCGAATGTTATTAATAGATCTATTGGGTTTGACAAACCCGATCGGTGTGATTAGCTATCATGTGACAAACGACGTATATCATGTCGAATATTAGGATGTGCGGTTTAGAACATCACACGGCAATGTAGGCCATTTAATCTTGGTATTCATACACGTCACAGCGTCAGTGTCTTGAGGCTTAGAAGCAACGTAATTACATTTATAGGATATCTGCATCTGGTTGAATTTTCATACAATTGGGGAAATATTGTGGTCCTTACTAATATATGATTTATCAAACATATGAATTCACCAACATATTGTTGTGTTTTTAAAGCAATGTTTTCAGGGGATCATAAGCACAAGGTGCGAATGGATACATTGGTGGTTTGATTGGATGTCTTGCATTAAAGATTTTGTCGCATTTCATTTTGTTATCTGTTATGGGCTGAAAATCTTTGTATTTGATTAAGTAAACAAGTTAAGCTACGGGCTTATGTAACAATGACTTTGTTAAATCCAATGTATCGTTTTCAAACGACTTTTTGGTCGTTCTATATATCTCTTGTGTTGTTGATCTATGAAGTAACACGCCCCGGACCCTTATTCCGCTGCGACCCAATTTGGGGGTGTTACAGATTGGTATCAAGAGCCAAGGTTATAGAGAACCAGGTCAAATGTTTTTGCTGGACTATAACCATTTTCAAAAGTTGTTTTATAACAAGGGGATTACACGGGACATACATATGTGCATACATTCATGCATACACTACTTGGTTGCATTAGTTGGTATGGACTAGATGCATTCGTAATTAATATACATGTTATAATTATAAATGTATATTACTATAAGAGTCTTATATGAAATACTAATATAAGCTATCTTTGGATTTTCAGATCAGTCATGTCAGATTCTGAGAATGGGGATCCGTATACGACAGGTCCGTCCATTTGAGGAGTCTATCAGACATGGGTACACTAGAGTCGGATGATCACGAGTTACTTTGAAGCCACCTTAATGAATAGAGGACCCAGTTACGCAGAGGCCGATCTTCAGGCACCACCTCTCCGATTATATGCCTGGCCCAGAGGGAGCCTGAGAGGCACCACCTCACTGACTATGCTGTTCAGGTCCAGAGCTTGCTGATGACGAGTTCGTTGCGGGGGACCAGCCCATATGATGGCGGACGCTCTCACCTATGGCACATTCACCTGATGATGTTCCGGAACTCCTAGCTTCTTGGTCTGACTCCTGAGGCAGACCCGGAGGAGGATGACGATGTGGACACTGAGGAGGATCCTATTGACTATCTGCTGACGGACGGTGATGACGGAGATGATGAGATGGACATTGAGGAGGATGTGGATGCTGATATGGACATCGATGAGGATGTGAGATGGGATGACGATGGAGGCGGAGGAGGAGCACTCAGCTCCTTGCCTACCCTGTAGTGGTGGCTTTACCAGTACTAGTCCCATCTGCAGAGGAGACCCGAGCCATTTGAGATGATGATGTTATTGTGAGTCTGCGGCACACACCACTCACCCTGCATACCGTTATATGACGGCGAGGTATTTCTATTCCAGAGCCATTTACTGGACCTGCATGGTCTGATTTGAGGTTGCCAGGTACTGACTGCTTGCTATATCTTCCCCACCAGCATCACCACTATCTCCATGGTCTTCATCACCACCCCAGATTCCTTTCCCACTATCACCACCCTCACCTGTATTGACAGCACCACCTCCTAGTCCTATTCGTTCATTGGGCTATCGAGCTGCCACGATTCGGATGAGAGCTGAGGCTGCAGCTACTTCCCATTCACTACCATTACCACCACCCTTCATACTCTCCCCCACCAGACCAGATGCACCACCACCCTTGCCTACATCAGCTCCTACTTCATTCCCACCACTATTACTACCCTCTGACCGTCAGAGAGAGGACAGACCCGAGGTTAACCTACCACCTCGGATGGGGTTAGGTATCGCTCTGGGTCCCAGGTATGAGGTAGGAGAGAGCTCCGCCGCGGCTGCTGCTAGACCAGCTGGAGGTTTTAGGGCCGATTATGGTTTTGTTGCCACTATGGACAGGGAGATTAGGCGTGACCCAGAGAGATACGTTGGATATGGGATCACGGATTCATGGGATGAGATTGTTGAGACCTTACAGGGAGCCCCAGTTAGTACCGATACAGAGTTGGGTGCACACATGAGAGAGTTTGAGTCTATGGTTAGGCGAGATACAGATGAGATCTACACGAGGTTAGATGACGAGCAGGGACAGAGACAGCTATTGGCCGGTCGGGTCAATATGCTGTTTAGAGATAGACGTACTCATGCACATACACGTCAGCTCATGGAGACCGAGGCTGGGATGTCTAGAGAGGCTTGGGGACGAGCGATGGATGCGAGCGATCTTGCTCATGGAGAGGTTATTTCCCTACGCACCACAGTTCATGCACAGATGTCAGAGATCACAGAGCTACAGTCAGCGGACCGTAGGAGACAGAGAGTAATTTCCGATTTGCTAGAGACAGACTACAGGAGGCGTGAGGAGATAAGAGAGTTGAGAGCTGCTGATCATACTCGACAGCAGCAGATTGTTTAGACCTTGACTGTTATGCAGACACTACAGAGAGAGATGATTCCACTTCAGGGACTGGTCACCACACTGCAAGGGCAGGTGACAGCCTTACAGGGACAGATGATGACATTACAGGGGCAGGTTACTGCATTACAGGGACAGCAGGGACCCGCTGGGGGTCTTGCACAGCCGGAGCTGCTAGAGGAGGCTGGTAGCAGTTCTTAGATTAGACTTTATTATGGCTAGTTGTTTTGTATATAGCCTACTAAGTATTACGGGTTTAATCCCGACTAGTAAGGCTTAGGGTTATTATGTTTTTTTTTGTAACCTAAACATTATGATCATTTGTATCAGAACCAATCATGTATGTTTTCCAATCTATATATGAAATGGTTGTATTATGTCATGTCCATAATCGAATTTGTGGTAAATAAATGACGATTTAGTTATATCATTGTTGATTGCAATTCAGTTGTACATTTCATTGTGTGATGCGATCTCACTTTAGTTATCATGGATATGTTATTTTCTTGTGATTGAAGAAAATGGCACCAAAACGAGCCACAAGGTCAACACCGGTCACAACAACAACCATAACCACTACGGTCATTAATGCTCAACTCCAAGCTATGATAGACCAAGGTGTCAGTGCCGTTTTGGTCGTACGTGACGCAACCAGGAATGGCATTGACAGCCATACTTCGGGAACGGGTGTCAGGGGATCTAAACGCGTTGCTCAAGAGTGCACTTACCAGGATTTCATGAAGTGCAAACCTCTGTATTTCAAGGGCACCGAAGGAGTGGTTGAGTTAACCCAATGGTTTGAAAGAATGGAGACTGTCTTCCGAATAAGCAACTGCTCAGTGGAAAACCAGGTCAAGTTCTCTACTTGTACTCTTTTAGCAAGTGCTCTAACATGGTGGAATTCCTATGTTATGACTGTTACTCATGATGTTGCATATTCAATGACTTGAGTCGATCTAAAGAAGAAGATGACTGACAAATATTATCGTGCTTTGCTTTACTTCTTCGAACTCCGTCTTAACACCTTGATGAAAGTGATAGGTACTGATGTGGTCAAGTATAACCAACGCTTTCAAGAACTAGCACTTCTCTGTGTAAGGATGTTCCCAGAGGAGTCAGACAAAATTGAAAGGTATGTCGGAGGATTGCCCGACATGATCCATGGAAACATCGTAGCTTCAAAGCCA